>JANAVB010041220.1:5862013-5869513 GCA_029216955.1 Iris pallida | reverse complement strand
CCTCCGGATGCCCCAAATTATCCAAAGTGCAGGAGGTGATACCCAGTTGGAGATTCTCGACGGATTATCGGGTAGCCCTCCTTGACCCCAGACATATGATCCTCCACCTCTCCTCCATCGACAACCACAGGACAGTGTGGGCCAAGGGCACCTGCAGAATCGATACCCACCAGATGAAGATCATTAAGTGGACACAAGACTTTAACACCAAAATTGACTTAGCGACGGTCGCCGCCTGGGTGACCCTGCCAAATCTATCCTTAATATGCTTTGTCCCGGTGGCACTCAGGTATATTGCCAATTCTTTCGGGACGTATGTGGCAACAGCGCTGGAGACCAGTAACCACACCAAGGCTTACTATGCCAAAATCTGCGTGGAACTCGACCTATCCTCAGAACCACCCAATTCCATTACCATCGAGCTGGGCAACCAAACCCACACTCAACAAATCCTTTATGACAACCATATTATGTACTGCAACCACTGTCATTTAAGAGGTCACCTTCCTAAGCACTGCCACCGTCTTCACCCAGAATTGAAGAATAAATCAGTCCGGACAGACACCGAGCTTACTGAGGGAAGAACTCCCAAATCACCACTGCTACCTCTACCGAACTCACACACAAGATTCGGCTCCAGTGATGACGAGATCGACAAGTGCGAGTTCCCTAGCAAAGCCCTGATCTCTTCATAACCCAACATATCACTCTATCCAACCAATTTGACATTCTAGAATCGGGTGACACGGCGGCATCCACGGAGGTCGCATGCCTATTAGCTGCTTCAGGCCTCTCCGAGACAGAGCCCAACCCCCTTTCATGGAGAGGGTAGTGTCACGACCCGCACCCGCTTTTCGGATGCGAGCACGTGAGCAAGCCAACTACGTATCGAACGGACTCCAGCCCGACTCGAATACGTAAATGCTGTCAAGGCTATGGTATACTGCCAAATCATGGCAAACAAATCTATATCTCAATCCATAATAAGTGTATGAAACATGAAGGAACACTATGGGTCGTGGTCTGCAGCCCACTAGCATAAATATCCGATAAGACTCTAAGGAATATAATAAGAGTCTACAACTAAAACAAGGAACAGGATATCTCATAATAAGGAATGAAAAGCACGAGCGGATAATAAACACAATAACAATACCTGAATCTCGCAAGTGTATTATCACGTCTGCCATCCAGAACTACTAGCTAACTCCATGCAACCGCTAAACCTAAAGAGATCATCAGGTCCTCAGAGGACATAGCAAGATACATAATATACATGCCTATCTAACAGTTTTATCATGCACAAGGAAATAAATAAAAAAATAGGAACATGACAAATGACTACGAACACGAACACGAACATAAACACGGACACGAACACGAACACTAGAACAACTACGCGTAAATGAACTGCCGGATGAACGATAATCACGAGATCAATGGAAGAAACAAACCCTCATCCCGAGTTTGGACTCTCTGGTTTGAACTAAACACTAACCCTCGTCCCGAGTGTGGACTCTCTGATTAGTTCACGGCAAGGCACCCTCGTCCCGAGTGTGGACTCTTTGGTGCAAGTACAACATCCTCGTCCCGAGTGTGGACTCTCTGATATAAACCCTCGTCCCGAGTGTGGACTCTCTGGTGCAAGTCAAGTCAAGTCAAGTCATCACCCTCATCCCGTGCGTGGACTCTCTGGTACAAATAATCGACATCCTAGTCCCGAGTGTGGACTCACGGATGTAAACAGATCAAGAAAAATACCCTCATCCCGAATGTGGACTCTCTGGTGTCAAGGAAATAATATCAAGGATTTAGCAGTTCAATTACACGGACCCGTTCTATGACACAACTCAATCAAGGTACTGACGAGAAACTCCAAATGTGAAACACAAGGCCAAAACATGAACACGGCTATAAACAATAAAAACAACTCCACAAAAAATAACACGAAAAGCAAATGTCCATAAAAATCAAATGACTGAAAGGAAAGAAAATGCATGTAAGTAAAACTGTAGAGGGAGGCAAGGTATACTTGCCTGGAGGTTGCACGCAAATCCAATAACAATCTAGTCCACCACTAAGCCATAAAGTCCAAATCATCACAACTGTCTCTGAAAGCTGAAACAGACAATGCCAACAGTTTCAGAATAGTCAAATTAGCTAGGATTGCCTGTCCTTAAGTCTAATTCTAGACACAGGGACAAAACGGTAATTTCGGGCAAAAACGGTGTCCGCCGTTGGACCCGCTTTGCACCGAAAAATATGCCAGAGTCAATGGTTTCTACAGTCATCAAACTATATGTCTACGAATTTAGTTTTTCGATACGAACCCAATGGTATGTCCAATTTTGGATTCCGATAGGCCGTGCACAAAATCGCCCGTTAAGTCGGACCGTGGGGCCCGCAAAACGGCGTTCCGATTCCACTGTCTCAGAATCGGACCAAACTTGGCATACAGGACCAGAAAAATGATACGCTCCTGTTGGCATAAGTTTCGTCTCGATCTGACGAGCGTGCACGAAGTAATTTGGAAACTTGCACAGAGGCCGATACGGTGAATTTCGACGGATACGCATCAAATTCGTCGCGCACACGCGACCAATTTGAATTCCGTCAAAGCCCACACGACCACGAAGCCATTACGCAGCTTTCGATGCTTCGGTTCGCGACCACGTTGCCCGGATTGGCGGGACGCACGTCGTGTGGATGAGTTTTCTAGTTTTTCAAAACAGATTTTTCTAGGATTTTGGAATCAAATATCTCTCCATATATTAGGTGAAAAATAAATCTACATGAAGGTTCCTCATCTCCTATATGTTGTCTAACCTTTTGTTCAAATAGTTTTTTGATTCGGTCTATGGATTGGCGAGAAATCGTCTTCCAAGTTGGGTTTGGGCTGATACATGTTCTATTTTTTTAACAGGTTTTTGTCGAAGTTTGCCTCGATTTTGCGAATCAATGGCTCAACCATATTGCAACCTATTTGCTGGGGCCTCTAGATGGTCATATAAGGTTTCCATACTAATTTACAAAATCGAAAACCGATGAGTGTACGCAAAAAAATGAGACAATGAATCGGTACCTGTCATCGCCATTGTTGTTGCTGTGCAGGCCGAGTGTTTGGCCGGCGGTTGGCCACCCCGGCGGCGGGGCGACGGCGCGGTGGCTGCGTGCGCACGCGACGGAGCCCTAGGGGTGCGTGCACGTCTGGGAGCGGGTCGACTATTCATCTAGGGATTTTGATGTTTTTCCCGTTCTCCCTCTCGATTTTTCTCTCGATTTCGTATTCGTGTATGTGCGGATGGGGCTCGGGCTGAGATGTTATGAAGGCAGGGAGGATATTGGGCTGGGCTGGTATGTTGCTCGGGCTGGGCTCGACTGGCTGGGCCTGGCCTGGGCTGGGATAGCTACTACTTTTAATTCTTGTCTTAGTAATTAATATATATGTATATATATATATATATATATATATATATATATATACACACACGTACATGTATACATACTTCTATACATGTATATATATACACACATACACACATATATATAATATTTTTATATATACATACAAATACACTCATTTATATAATATATTTATATATAAATACACACATTAATATATGTTTATATATATATATATATATATATATATATATATATATATATATATATATATATTTTAATATATGTTTATATATATATATATATACAAATACACACATATGTTATATATTTATATATATACATGCATATATATATGGTGTAAAATCCTAGCAATCTAGAATATATCACAAAAAGAATATTTATCCTATTATAAAATAATTAATAATATAATATCAATAACACATATATGTGCAACAGATGTATCACAAAATACTCAATATTCCACTAAGATAAAATACAAAACACTAATAATACAGACCTATGTGAGCGTCTTTGGTCGCACTACCCGACTACATAGGCTTGGGTTCGGTTCGGGTCCAGTCGGGATAGGTTCGGTACAACCAGTTTCCTTAAAACTCAATAATATAATTAAATAATAAATAATCTCCGGTAAGGGTTAAGTCGCAACTTGGCCTTGTTTTCCTAGTTAGGACATCACTATGGCTCGGCCTTCCCTACCAGGGCTAATACACTAGTCAAAGCACGCCACTGCACTATCCGTGCCACGATTTCTAGTCGTCTTGTACTCCAATTCCTATTCATGACTAAAGTCATCTACCGTAATAATTAACTAAATAATCATTTATAAAATTCTAAAATTCCGATTTAAATCAAATAATTAATAAAAAAATATTTAAAAAAATTTCTCCGGGAAGGGAAGCTACAGGTAGTGGTGATCACAGATAGCAGCAAGGCAGAGCAACAACACTCCAACGAGGACCCCGCCGAAGAAACCCTGGAAATTACTCCCGGCGATGCAGATCAACTAAACAATAGCGAAAACCAAATTGAAGAAGACCTCGCTATCCTAGGACCAGACCTAGCAAGGAGAGGACTTCAGGTCCAAGCCGCAGGCTTCCCTCTCCAGCAAGCTATTCTTCTTATTGGGAGCGCCAACGACTCCCTAATCATCCCCACCGAGGATCCCATGTACAATGGACTCCGCAGGGGAATTGATAGACCCCCCACGGTACACCCCGAGCAATCCACCAGCAACCCCCCTATCCCGTCACAGGCGGAAGCATCCACCTCGGGCGGGATAAATGCCAAGATAGGAAACGCCGAAGCTACAACCATCTAAACCAGATCCGCTGCCATAACAGAACAAAAAATCCTCACACAACCTCATTAATGCTTAACATCCTATCCTAGAACGTCCGCGGTCTGGCGAACAAACCGACATTAAGGAGAATTGCTAGCCTTCGAAAAATCCACAAGATCGATATCCTCATCATTATAGAACCCAAAATCCCCCCCAAAAGATTAAAATCAATACAGCTGCAGCTCGGCCCTCCATCGGCCATAGCAGGCAGACACGATATTTGGATCCTGTATACAAAGAACGTCAACAACGGAGTCATCCAGGACTTATGGCAAGCCCTCTCCTGCTTGGTGGAACACCCCATACTTCCGGAGCGGGCTATCCTATCAGCGGTCCACGGCAGCTGTGAGATCGCTGAGCGGAAACACCTCTGGAACGACCTGCTTGACATCTATCAGCACAACATCAACTTCCCTTGTCTTTGTATTGGGGACTTCAATGCGATTATCCGAAGAGAAGAGAAAGTCGGAGGAAGGCCCCCCCGCGTTCCGGCAATGCAAGACTTCAACAACTTTATCTTCAACGCTCACCTAGCCCCCTTCCAATTCAACAGCAACGCGTTCACATGGTGCAACATGCAGGAAGGTGAACGCCGTTAATAATCCAGACTGGATAGGGCCCTCACGAATGCTCGCTGGCATGGAATGGGGATTAATTCCAAACTGTCTCACCTCAACTCCACTGAATCTGACCACGCCCCTCTGATGGTTGAAATAAAAAACAATACCAATCAACGAGGATAGCCCTATCTAATTGGAATAGCGACGAATCTCCCGACCCCCTCTTGCGGGTGAGCAACAAACTCAAAGCAACGAGGATAGCCCTATCTAATTGGAGCAAAAATGCCTACGGGGATATATTTCAAGTTGTTCGGGTTGCCGAGGACGATGTCACCCGGGCCGAAGCCATATTCGCCGCGGACCGATCCTCCAAGGTCAGGAAAGCCCTGAACCTCACCAAGGCCATACTCAAATTTAGACTCAAAGTGGAGACAGACTTCTGGAAGCAGAAAGCGAGGTTGAAATGGGACAACGAAAAGGATAAAAACTCAAAATATTTCCACGACTTGCGTCAACGCCCGAAGACACAAACTATCGATTCACCATATCGCTGACAAAAATGGAAACATCATTACAGACTACAAGAGCATCCAAGCGGCTGCAGCGGATTTCTTCTCCAAATTATTCTCCAAAGAGACGGTTTACAAAAATGGATCCTTCCTGGACCAAATCCCTATTCTCATTAATGACGCCGACAACGCCCAGTTGGATCGCCCCCTGACCGAACAGGAAGTTAAAGAGGCTGTGTGGGCTCTGAACGAGCACAGCGCTCCCGGCCCAGATGGCTTCTCGGGAGCCTTCTTCCGCAACTGCTAGGATATTATCAAACAAGACATCACCGAAGCGGCAATCGCTTTTCTCGAAGGAGCCACATACCCCAGAGCCATATCCAGCGCCAAGCTGATCCTTATCCCGAAAAAAGAAAATCCTGAATCCTCTCGCAATTTTCGATCCATCAGCCTGTGCACCTTCACCAACAAAATAATATCCAAGATCATCGCTACCAGAATGGCTGGTATGCTCCCCAAAATCATCTCGGAGGAACAAAGCGACTTTGTTCGAGGGAGGAACATCCAGGACAATATCATGCTGGCTCAAGAGTCAATCACCTGCATGAAGTTTCCAGCAAGAGGGGGCAACATCACCATCAAAATCGACATGGAGAAAGCTTACGACAGACTGGATTGGCAATTTATGATGTGGGTCTTCAGGGCTTTCGGATTCTCGGAAAATTGGACCAACATCGTGTGGAGATCCGTTAGTAACTCATGGTTCTCCACAGTTATCAACGGTCAAACTGGGGGGTTCTTCAATCAACCCGGGGTGTTAGACAGGATGACCCTCTATCTTCTACGGTCTTCATCATAGCAGCAGATGCTCTGAGCAGAAAGCTTAACAATATGGTCAGCACTCCAAACTTCCAGCACTACCACACATCCAATGGATGTCCCATCATCACCCACCTGGCATTTATCGACAACTTACTTATCTTCTCATCCGGTGACGTTGGAGCGATGGAGGTGGCCCACAATACCCTGATGAGGTACTCCAGATGCTCCAGACAGAAGATCAATCACTCCAAGAGCGTTATCTACGCCCACCACAGCATCAAAAGAGAGCATGCTATCAACCTCACCAACGCAACATACTTCTCTGTTGCCTACCCCCCGTTCAACTATCTTGGTTGCCCCTTTGTTTACGAGAAATCCAATGTTGGCATCTTTGAGAACTTGACCACCAGAATTAGGAACAATCTCGATGGGTGGCATAATGCTACTTTGTCTCCAGGTGGGAAGATGATACTCATCAAATATGTGCTCACTTCCATTCCCATCCATACATCAGCGGCGTGTTCCCCGCCTTTGAAAGTTCTTTCTTCGATCGAGCAGATCTTTAGCAACTTCTTTTGGGGGCACAACAAAGGTCAAGACAAACACCACTGGGCCAGCTGTGATACCATGGCCCACCGACTGAAGAAGGGGGTCTGGGATTCACCAAACTCGCTCACATCATTAATACTTTATCGATGAAATTGTGGTGGAAACTCCGCACAAGTAAGAATTTATGGACCAGGTTCATGAAGGCCAGGTACTTCAAACACATCTACCCATCAGTAGCCATATCCAACAGCAGACCTTCGGCGGCTTGGCGTCGTATCCTAATCGGACGCGATCT
>JANAVB010041220.1:5672013-5857013 GCA_029216955.1 Iris pallida | reverse complement strand
TATATAATAAGATTTTGGAGTATTTTAGTTATTTTTGGGATTATTATTATTAATGTTATTATTGTCATTATTAAATAGAAGTTAATCATTTGTTTATATTATTCCCTAAATAGGGCTTATATATTTATATGTGTATGTGTATATAAATATATGCGATATACGTGTATATTTGTATGTATATAATAAATAAATATATAAATGTATGTGTATATATAAATAATACATATATATATGTATATGTGTGTATGTGTATGAATATTAAATATATATATTGTATACGTATGTGTATGTATATATATAAATATATATTGTATGTATATGGTTACACTTGGAAGAGAATCCTAGCCAACCAAAACAGCCCTCAACTTCCCCATATGCCCAGCAAGTAAAACCCAAGCCCAGCCACAAAAACCCTCAGCAAACCCACCTGAGCTGAGCCCAGCCCCCACATCAGCAGAGCAGCCTAGGCCTATGCTTCCCCACAGCCCAGTCAGGCCAGAGGCCACTGGCCCACGAATACTAACTAGTAAAACCCCCCTTCGTTTTTTAAAACCGATCAGCCGTGTATATAAACCGATATATGGAGATTGCGAGAGGGAGGAATTCTCGCACAAACCCTAATCCAACCCAACGCCCGACATCTCAAAGCGTCCCCCGACCCCAGGTCGGCCATCCGCCGCCGGTGCCACCACCGCACGCGGCCAGGTCCGCCGCGCGCAGCCGAGCACAGTGGCAGCATCAAACAGGACAGCAAGCCAGGTCGGCCACTTCCTTGTAAGATTTCTTCCTCGTCTCTTCATCATTTTCCAAACCAAAATAAGCGTTGGAAACACAACACATAGGGCTTCGATCCTATTGATCAACTTCGACTTAAATTGAATCAAAATCGAGTTGAAACTCGACGCCAAGATTGGCCAAAACCCTATTCGAAACAGAACGTAAAACAATCCATACACCCCTGTTCGAGGATCGATTTCGATCGATCTTGTAACAGTTTAGAAGTTGTACTTGAACACCATTATAGACCATATGTAGAACTCTAAAACGTTTCAGATAGATTAATTTTTCGTTCACTGTATGAGGAATAATTGGATTGTAAAGTTGACGAAAAATCTGTTTCCAAAATATAGAAATTCATCGATACGACGTGCGTCCCGCCAATCTGGGCGACGTGGTCGCGAACCGAAATCATCGAAAGGTGCGTAACGGCTTCGTGGTCGTGTGTGCTTTGACGGAATTCAAATTGGTCGCGTGTGCGCGACGAATTTGATGCGTATCCGTCAAAATTTACCGTATCGGCCTCTATATAAATTTTCCAATTACTTTGTGCACGCTCGTCAGATCGAGACGAAACTTGCGCCAATAGGACCGTATCATTTTTCTGGTCCTGTATGCCAAGTTTTGTCCGATTCTGAGACAGTTGATTGGAACGCCGTTTTGTGGGCCCCACGGTCCGATTCAACGGGCGATTTTGTGCACGGCCCACCGGAATCCAAAATTGGACAAATTGTTGGGTTCGTATCATCAAAACAAATTCGAAGACATGTAGTTTGACGACTTTAGAGATCATTGACTCTGGCTCGCTTTTCGGTACAAAGCGGGTCCAACGGAGGATACCGTTTTGGCCCAAAATTACCGTTGTGCCCCTGTGCCCAGAATTGGACTTAAGGACAGGCAATCTCAGCTAATTTGACTATTTTGAGAATGTTGGAAATGTCTGTTTTAGCTTTCGGAGATAGTTGTGATATTTGGACTTATTGGCTAACTAGTTGACAGTTTATTCATGGTTCTTCGTGCAAACTCCAGGCAAGTATACCTTGCCTCCCTCTACAGTATTATTTATATGCATTTCATTTCAGTTTCAGTCTTTGATTGTTTATGGACATGTTCTTTTCGTATTTTATTCTTTTGAGTTGTTTCATTGCATATAGCCGTGTTTATGTTTGGTCTTGTGGTTTGTAGAAGCATAGAATTTCAGGACCAGAAATCCTATGCGCCAAACACTACATGCGCTTGGAAGCTCAGATGAAGTACTTGGCATAGCAAAGCAAAAGAATAGACATTAAAAGAGATTTTTTATTCACATAAAAATCTATTACATGTCTAAAAAAGAGCTGTACAAAGGAGAATTTCTACAAAGAAAAGACCCTGAGTCTACAGCTAGGCGCAACAACCACCATGCGCTCCCAAAACAGGCGCATCCCGCCATGCACTCTCAAACAGGCGCATCTTGTCATGCGCTCTCAGCCAGGCGCATCTCTTCAGTAGCTCAGTTATGTGCATCCTCAGTTATGTGCATCCCTTCAGCGGCTCAGTTATGTGTATCCCTTCAGCAGCTCAGTTATGTGCCGCCCTTCAGCGTCCCAGTCAGGCGCATCATAAAGTGTCAGCATATGCGCCATCAAATGCTTCGACTAATGAAGTATTTATTGAGCAGAACGAGGGTGGCAATCAACCCTCTAGCTGGAGGAAGAGCTCTCCAAACCAAGGAAGAGAAGAGCACCACAAATCAACCTGCGGCTAAAGGAGCAGCTTTCAACCCAACCAGAATGGACAACACCCACTCTAGCAGGAGGAGGAGCTCTCCCAAAGGCCAAGAAAGATGATCGGAGCACCGCAATTATGATCTGTGGCTCTTCCAGCATAACGGAGACGAGGCTCGAGCATCCCCATCTTTGGATGTAACAGGCACCTTCTGCCTGCCTCAGAAGCCATTGACTCTGACTTTTGGATGTAACAGTCACCTTCAAGTGCATCAATGAAGACAATGCGTCACATCTTCACCCTCGGGAGCATCTCAGAATGTTCTCGAGCAAACAAATTCATTTCGGAAGGACGTAAGAGAACGAGAAGCAAACTCTCTTCATGCCACTATTTATAGGCCGGGCAAATCAAACCCATGCGCCAAGTGGCTGGCTCTCCGAATCCTGTGCAATGAATTTACATTAAATGGTGATGAACCTGACGCTTCGAATTCAGCCAAGTCAAGAACGGCTATTTAAAGCACTCGAAGAACGTAACAGTCGAGCCCATAAAGACGTATCATGCAAAAGGATGCGCTGGCCAGACCGCGCAACATACTGATGCGCCCATCAGCACCAAGCGCCATACGAGGATGCGCCCCATGCGTCCCCATGTGCCCAATGGAATGTCGATCGATGTGCCCACTCAACAGTCCATCACCTGTCAAGAACATTAAATGCCGAAGGCTGACAGAGTTGGCAGCACGTCCCCCGAGGACTGAATAGTTGACAGCTTTTTCAGAAGACGAAGCGTCGCCGATGTCAGCATCATCATTTCTCTCCTCCGGCGGCTACAAGCCACGTGGCCGCCCAACCATCTCGCTTGCGCCTCCGCAGCCATGCGCCCAAATCTCTGTATGTGCCTCAAAAGCCATGCGCCTCAGACTTTTCTCTGATCCCTAAAGACAGAAGTAAAGTCACTACTGAAGCCCCGCATGCGCCTCAAAAGCCATGCGCCCCGACTGGTTTGTGACTCCTAAAGGTTACGAGCCAAAGTCTCCTCATGCGCCCAATCCCAGGCGTATCCTATTAGATCACTCCCCACCAAATCTGAGATCTTCGAGCCATGGACCTACGACACGCGTCCTTTGACTTGATTCAGCCTATGAAGGGGTGCTAATCACCCAAGATCTCAGCAACTGAAAGATCCTCTCCATTGCTACGTGTCAGCTCTTCCGCAGCCCACGACAGCAACAAGAAGGGTTCAACTCCTTAATCAGAGCGCATCGTCCATGCGCCTCCATCAGCTATCACCACGTGGCGTCCCCGCGTACAGGCGCATCCTACATATACGCATGAGCAGCCAGCCTGCAAATCTATAAATAGAGGGATCACTTCCTTCTTACGGACGGACAGACACATCGCACAACCACCGATATACAGAGTGACAGATACAGACACTCAACGTCTTCTTCTTCTCCGCAAGCTCCAGCACCCAGAGCAACTCAGACCTTCAGAGAACCGATAACCGTCGTCAGATCGTCAATGAAGTCAACGTATTACCATTCGCTCCATCGGCACAAGGGACCCAGATAAACAAAAGTGTACTCCTAGGACTACATCTAAGTCCTACATTGTAATACTGTTCTGTTTATAATTAAAATTCACAATCAAAAGATTTTAATGGCAAACAAGCTGGCGACTCTGCTGGAGAACTCTTTCTCCTCTACCGAAAAAGCTGTGTCGCAATCCGACGACGTGAAGGTAGGCTCCTCCCACAAGACGCTGGTCGTACGCCTCAATCAACAGGCGTATGAGGAGTTCATCTCTGAAGGCAGTACGAGTCCTTCGAAGCGGCTGCCAAAGCTGAAGAAGACTCGCCAAGTCTGGGTGTGCAAGGTCGACGCCTCCGGCATCACCATTGAAGGGGATGCGCCAATGCAGCCTTCTCTTTCCGCTGACGTCCTCAGCAACGAAGATGCGCCTACCGGTGCAGCGCATCTCTCGGGGACACGTGCGGCTGACCACATTCTCCAGCCATCTTTCTCTCAGGCGAGAAAGATGCGTCAACGGATTAGGGGTGTAGCTAATGCCCTGCGCATCACCTCTGATGCGCCACAGAAGGTCTCTGTCTTTGACAGACTCACTCGCTGTAGTGGCAAGGAGAATTTGGACTCTGAGTAATATGTGCCCCAATGGGCTGGTACGAAAAAGTCTAAGACAGCACGGGCCATGCGCCTCAAACGTGCTATATCGGCAGCAAATCAGAAGCATGCGCTCACAATCATGCGCGCTGCTGATGGTAAGCTATATAAGGTCGACTCGGGTGCTTCTACGCCGGAAATGAGTCGACCTTCAAAGTCCTTGTCTCACTTGGGCGCATCTGTTGCGTTCGCAACCAAGTCGAGCAAGGCAAACCCTGTGGTCTTGAACTCCCGCGCCTCCACTGGTTGTGCGTCTGAGGTTCGTTCAAGTCACTATAAATATTGTTCCCCCACTACTGATCTGAACGCCTATTTGGTGTTGGATCAGGGGGCGCAGCATTCACTTGACCACCCCGGTGCTTGGCCTTGTCATGCGCCTGATGGGGGTGCGAAGGTGGCACTCTCCTCCAACGATCTACGTAACGTGATCACTCACAAACGCCGATTAGGAGAGTCAATTGACAAGCACAATGCGCCCCTCAAAGGGCACACTTGTGCTGTAGTCACCATCAACTGCTGTTGCAAGGCAGCAGTTCTACCAAGATAGTCGGTGTTCCAGCGACTGCAATCATCAACACCCCTCCGACGTCGCCTCGGGAAGAAGGTGTCAATAAAAGAGGAGCCAGAACTAAAGGTTGCTTCATGCAACGTAAACTCTAACTCCTCCTCTGTCTGAAGGGCGACTGGCAATTCCTCGTCCTCGTCCAAGAGCCAGACGAGGAAAACCAAGACAACTGTCCCATCCTCCGGAGTGTTTGAAGGCACTCGGGGGAGAAAGAAGATCTTGGAGGAAGCTGGGGGTAGTCAAGCCCTTATTGATCCTCCTTCTGAAGACGAAGATGTCCTCCAGAGCACAGCTGGGGTGGAAGTCAACCTTCCGGATGTTGCTGGGGGTAGTCTAGCCCCTGTGGATCTGCGTCTCGAAGACGAAGAAGTCCTCCAAAACAGAACTGGGGGTAATCAGGCCGTTGAGGATACTTCTTCCGAAGATAAGGGTGTCCTCCAAAACATAGCTGGGGGTAGCCAGGATGAAGCTCCAGGAGAGGCAACTCCCCTACAAGAGAGCGAGGCCGAAAGCGAAGCCTCAACTGATCCATCTGACTCCAGCCGTGTCATGACAGTATACATGACTGGGGGTGATTCCGAGCCTGATGTGCCGCCAGCAGACCTCGTCCAGCGCATGGATACCCTGGAGGGAGGACTCAAAACCCTCTCTGCCTCCGTGCAAACACTGACTCAAGTAGTGTTTGAGATACGGTCAGCTTTGGCCAGGGCACCTTCTACCGGTCCTGACCCAGGGGCTAATAGAGAATCAAGTGTACCCCTTCAACGGGTATCCTTGGATACGGATCGCCGCGAAGCACCTCGGACGTCGGAGCCTTCAAATGCTCAACTCCAGGCTGTACCACCTTCCCCGACTCCCAGCTCCACGGAAGACGTGGTCGACATGATAAGGGACTTGCGCGAGCGCTTTGAGTCCAAGAATAGACAAGAGGAGCGCCAAAAGATGGGCATCCTCCAACCTTATTCCCTCGAATGGAATAAAGTGGTTTATCCTCCTAAGTATAAACCACAAACATTGACGCCGTACGATAGGAAGGACTCTTCGTGTCGCTATCTGATGTACTTCCAGTCCCAAATGGGACATCTCTCGAAGGAGGACGCACTACTCACCAGCATATTTGTCGGGGCACTGAAAGGAGTGGCATACAACTCGTACTGCAGCCTCCCCGATAACTTTATATCTTCCTTCGACGACTTGACGCGTCTCTTCCTCGATCGTTTCTACGACGGCGGGAAGGACATGACAATGGCATCCCTCATAGAGATACGTCGGAAAGAGAAGGAAACAGTTCGAGTATTCATCGAACGCTTCCGACAGGCCTGCTTCAGACTGCCCCCGGGCATGCCAGAACATGCACTCCTCTCCTCCTGCAACATGAACATGCTGCCTGCAGTCAAACTCTGGCTCAACTCTACTCCTCCTCCCGATTGGAGTTCCTTGATCATCGAAGCCGAAGCAGCAGAAAAGAAGGCGTCCAATGCTCGCCTTCTGGGAGTTAGTTTCCCTGCCTTTGAGGACAAGGGAAAGCGGCCTGCAGCCAACAACCCCGGACGAGAGACCAAGGGAAAACAGGCATTGACTGTCAATGCCTCAAAAGGTGCATCAGCGCCTACTCAGAAGCCTCCACTTGCACCAAGGCCAAAGGAGGTTTATTCTTTCAACGATGAAGACACCCTGCAACTCTTCGAGATACTGAAGCAGGGTGACAAGATCAAGTTGCCGGACCCGAAATGCCCCGACGAGGTTGGGAAAGTGGACAATCCGAGGTACTACCATCGGTTTGTCGGACATCCAACTAAGGACTACTACGTCCTTAAAAACTATATCCAGCGCATGATCAATGCGGATGTTATCTCCGTCGACTACAAGGAGAAAACGGTCTCGGCCAACCTGGTGTCACTTCAATTTGGCACCTTGCCGCCAACCACAACACAAGATGGCGTCGTCCCCATCCCTAGGACGATAATGGAGATGGTTAACTTACCACCTACTCGTGACAACATGAGTGGACTCACCCCGCTCACCACATCTCGGGGATAGATCTTATGGGTTCACCCCGATCTCGCCTCCGAGGTTACTCAACTGGAGGTGCGCTCTGCCTCCAAAACCAAAGGCAGGAAGATCAAGTCTTACTGTATGGTCTCTTCCTCTGCAGAAGAGGCTCTTCCTGTACAAACCCATTCGCAGCTGAACGTCCAACCCGACGAAGCTACCGTTGAGGTGGTGCCTTCCTGCACTATCCCTGCTGTCGAAGAAGGAGGTCCATCCAAACCTCCAGCAGCCAATAAGCAGAAGCATGTAGAGGCCCACTTCGATAAGCCTCTGCGAAAGTAGAATACTTCGGGGCTAGCCAAGCCCCACAACTTTGACATACTGGCGCAACTTGCCAGTACTCCTGCCCGTCTATCTTTGTTTGAGCTTCTTCGTCTTTCCAAGGACATTCATGAAGCTCTCTGTGAAGTCCTGAAGGATGCTGAGTCCTTCATCAGTTAGGTCAAGCAGCCTGAGGATACCCCGACTACATGTGCGCACTGTCATTGTGCGAATGAAGTTATCCCCAACATAACCTTCACACAACAAGACATGTTGCTCAAGCACAACCAACACAACAGGCCTCTGTATTATACAGGGTATATCGGTTCTGTCAAGATGAAGCAGATTCAGATCGATCCGGGGTCTTCCCTCAGCATCATTCCGAAGACGCTGCTCTCAACACTGGGGATCCCAATGTACCGACTGGCGCCTTCCAACACAACAATCAGTGGCTTTAATGCCAGCAAAAGTGAGCCGCTGGGCAAAATACGGCTAAAGTGTTATATTGGTAACCTCAGAACCAAGGTGACTTGCTATGTCTTGGACGCGGAGATATCAACTACAACCTCCTACTGGGTCGGCCGTAGCTGCATGAGTACATGGTGGTACCATCCACACTCCACCAATGTATGAAATACGTGTCCACCAATGACATCATCCGGACGGAGTTCGCAGACATTGACCTTTTCAAGGGGGTTGAAGCCTACTTCACTGATTCCACCTTGTATAAGTCACCTGACGAGGAGGAAGCCAATGATGCTGACGATGAAGCAGAAACGGCAGCAGAGCCCACTACACCAAAAAAGGCCTTTAGGAACAATTTTTGTATGTTCCTAATATTTTTAGGAACATATCATAATCGTTCCTAAAAGTGGCATTGCAATATTTGGAACAGTTAGACTACGTTCCTAAATTTGGTTTGGAACAGTTATACAGCGTTCCAAATGTAGATTTTGGAACATATGTGATGTGTTTCTAAATTATTTTTGAAACATCTTTGAAATGTTTCTAATTATCAATTTGGAACACGTTCTGCTCGTTTCTAAATATAAATTGTAACACTTTTTCATTATTCTTGTGGTAAATTTTGCAACATTTTGTAAGCATACCAATTTATTTATTAATTTTATTTTGTAAGCGTACCTATTATTCTATTATAAATCATACAAAAATAAGTAATAGCTTAAACACAAATCAATGAGTGAACATTTGAGCAATTTGAACATTTGATCCATTGTACATCACATTACTAGGTTCAAGAAGCTCCTTGGCTTACAGTGTACATAATAGAGGCAGTCAAACACACACAAGAGAAAAGCCACATTGAATGC
Source organism: Iris pallida (assembly GCA_029216955.1). NCBI lineage: Eukaryota > Viridiplantae > Streptophyta > Magnoliopsida > Asparagales > Iridaceae > Iris > Iris pallida. Next base: position 5,848,138 of record JANAVB010041220.1, on the reverse strand, counting down.
CAAAACGAGGAAGAGCAAAACAGGGACACTATCTCATACACTATTATGATAGGAAAAGAAACTACAAATAGTTTTATAACTTTAAAAAAATTTGACATCAATGCTCAAGTAAACAAAAGTTGAACAGATACCAAAAATAACAAACAAGTTATATATCGAGCATCAACTATAGTTACTAACAGCTCCTCAAAAAATGTTTGTTTCCTTCAGTTGAATCCATTTGAAACATGGCCTAATGCTTGCCTTTCTAAAAATCAACAACAATCTTCCTTCGTGCGCACAAAAAGTCGAGGCAAATCTTCAGTGAAAAGTTTTCTCAGGAACCTATTCAGAACAAAAGAAAATAATTTAATAAAATTTATAGAGCTAAGACAAGTATGTCAAGGACTAATCAAATTATATCGCAGTAATAAAAGAATGAAGCGGATTATTGTACTAACAGAATTATAATGAAGAGAAAATAGGACTTACTATGGCTCCATGTATTTGACGAAGGACTTGTTCCACACAAGAAAATCGCCGAGGGCAACTTCTCCAATTTTTTTTGATTCTGGATTTTTATCAGCTTTGTAAATCTTTGCAGAAAACATCTTTCGTGTAACCATGCTCACCTTTAATTCATCAGGTTCCAAGACATAGCCATGACATATACCCCGATGGATTGGATCTACTACCTCCTTCGCAATTGCAAGACAGTTTCCATCCCAGTCAAGCAGCTCACACAATCTTGCAACTTCAGTAGGTTGATTGCATGCCACTTCAGTAGGTTGATTGCATGCCACTTTAGTAGGTTGATTGCATGCCACTTCAGTAGGCTCATTGTCTGCCACTTCAATAGCATTGCGTGCAGATGTCATCAAGCCTCCTTCAGCTAAGGAATGTCTTTTCCTTGTTAAATTCATGTTCATCATCATTGCAGGCGGCGAAAACCCAACAATTGCTTCTGCTTCTATTTGTGAGAAATTTTTCTAGAGTACATGACAACAATTAATTAATGCACAAATATAATTTTACACAATCAAGTTTATATTTTAGGGCTTTGATAAAGTAATGTTAGGTACTCACCGAACACATGTTCAAACATAAATCAACTTTTGACTCCAACCTTTCAAAATTCTTTTCTGTAATCTTCCTTTCCGCTCGTTCATTCAATAGCATTATATGGCAAGGAAGACAATCCTCATACTGTCTCCTAGAAACATGGCTACCAACACCCGGAAGACTGCCATTTGAGTTCTTACCTAGAACTTGAGTCAAAGGATCAGAATCAATTGATAACGGGTGAATGTCGCTATTGTTTTCACTATTTTTAGCTTCTTCGACCTTTTTCTTAATTTTCTCCTGTAATGTGATGTTGAACATTACTAAATAAATACAAAAAAATTTATATATATGCATTAAACTTTACTAATGTCATTTATCTCACCATCAGCTCCATAGCGCTCGGCAATATGCTTTTATCCTTTCTAGTATGAGTTTCTATCCACACTGCAGTTCGTGAAATTGGAATAGTAGGATCTGCTTGTTTTTTAATCTGTACCATAAATAGTTATTATTATATCATTTTAACCATTGAACTACAACAAAGGTGCACTAGAATACATACCATTTCCTCCTCAACCATTGCAGCACTCTTACGTCCTCCAGTATGGCCACATCTACTACGCTTCTTGTTTTCAGCATTTTTCACTCTACATTCTTTTGGTTTTTCCCCACACTCATTTTCACAGAATTGCTCCCAATCCTCTTTTTTGTTCTAGGAGGAATATTCAATTTTTGTGCCTCTATATTTGGATACTTGTCCAAAAAATTCTTCCGCAAAGTATTTTTATGCTTCCTAAACACACTCGCCATTGAACCTTGAAGATGTCTTTTGATGTAGGTTGGTACTTCAAATTCTTTCTGTAATAATCATATGTTAAGAGGAATAAAACATATATTAATGTACTATTTTGTAATTAAAAAACCCCTTAAAATTTAATGAAGAAATGTAGAAAATGTCTATCTCACCAATATGCCATTCCAAATTTCATCCTTCTGGTGATCAGGAACCAACCTCCAGTCAGTATACTTGATGGACGCATGTGACTTCACAATCTCGCCAACACGGTGCATAAAGTGAGGCGCTCTCTTTCCAATTGCTTTTCCATGTCGATTGAAGTCAATTTTCTTCCGGGGTTTGTTGCTATCTTGTGATACTAGATTTTCTTGAGTGAAGTTGCTGCCCATATGTTCTGACATTGTGCTTATCAAGAAAACCTTCAGTATCAACAAAAAATGAAATGATTATTGGCTTACATAAAACCTTCAGTATCAACAAAAAAAGAAAACCTTCAGTTTCTCTGTACATATTTAGACTATCAAAAAAAAAATGTTTGGCCTTATCTAACTTGTGACTATGCTGCTATTAATCTTCATTTGGGAATCTGTTCTATACAGAAAATGATGCCTAACTCTACTTCATCAAAAATTTATTTTAGAATCACTTAGCAGTTGAACTATGTCGAGCAACATTCTGGCCAAAATAGAAGTGAAAGGTATAGGAACAAAATTCGCTTTATAACCTTTTATATTTGAAAAGTAGTTAAAAATGACATGCACATGGTGACAAGATTAACAAGAGGTCAGCTATATTCTTAAGACATACCTCACTTCATTTTCTGAGAGCTCTTTTGCATGACCATATAATCCTCGAAGCTTCTGTAACGCATCCCCTGATTTCTCAAAAGCCTCTGGATCTAGGGTAGCATAACAGAAATCAATAAGAGATAGTGATACAATGATAATATTTAGAATATTAAAGAACCTTAGAAAATTAATCCCCATAGCAAAAATAAAGCATCAGAAGATAATTTCAATAAATCCTTTTAGCATTTAACGAATAGACTTCAATGAGTGCTACTTTTTGCAATTGAACCTGCAACTAGTCTTCCTGAGGAATGCAGCTTTATCCAATGACCCTCTAGCCTAGTGGTAGTGGTGAGGCATGCGGCCCGAGTGGTCAGGAGATCGATTCCCAGTGGGAGGCGTTCGCCAAAATTAGCTAAGGGATTTAACACTTTGGTTCACAACATATGTTAGCATTGCCCTGCATATTAGCTAAGACCTGCCTTCATTAAATCCTGCATTATTTGAGTTTCCAAGTGCTTATTCATTCACTGCACATATCTTTTATTTTCATATCTTGTATTACCATTAAATCCTGAACTAGCTCACAGACCTGTAGGTATCACATGATCTTCACTTCACTGCAATCTGTCTGATATATGTGATACCTACAGGCTATAACATGTGATACCTACAGACTGTTCAATGGAAAAAATCTGCAATTTGTGCAATGTGTTCAATGGAAAAAATCTGCAATCTGTCTGATATCTGCAATCTGATACAATGTGTGCTGTGATACCTACAGGCTATAACATGTGTTCAATGAAAAAAAATCTGCAATCTGATACAATGTGTGCATGTCCTACATTCTTAATGAGTTTGTGTGTTTACACTGTCATGTAGATACCTTTCAGGAAGTTCCTGATAAAGGCCTTTATCAGGCTGTTATATGTGGGATTACATGTGGGATTGCATTATTTTCCCTTGAAGTTTCCTGTTACATGTGGGATTACATGTGGGATTGCATTATTTTTCAGTGTAGTCTCTTCTACATCATTTATTATTTTCCCTTGAAGCATAATACACAAACTACAGTCCCATGTTCTTAGAACAGAGGTAAAATTACAACTAGAAGTCATAAAGCTTACCAAGTTATTTTAGATCCCGTAGCCATAAAGCTTACCAAGTTGTTTTAGATCCCGATACTCATAGGAATTGTTCAATACAGATTCCGATACCAATACTGTGAACCTTGAATTTTAAACACAAAATAGCAAGTAGGCACTCTGAAGGCAATTCCCAGAAACAATGCCGAATATTCAGCAAAATATGATTCTTCCTTAAAGCCCGCCTCAGATGAAACAGATGACTGTGAGGTTAAAAATAAAAGAAAACATAGCTTTTGATCTACCGCCGAGTAGGGGAGGGGAGGAGTGGGCATTGGTTTGATTCCTAGCACGGGCAAAATAAAACTGGGAGGGGGTCCTGGTGCTAGTAGTGGACAGGGACGATCATCAACGATTGGCCTTATCTAAAAAAAACATAGCTTTTGATCTTATGTGTTGAACAAACTACAGTCCCATGTTCTTAGAACAGAGGTAAAATTACAACTAGAAGTCATAAAGCTTACCAAGTTGTTTTAGATCCCGTAGCCTTCATTGTGATATGAAACAGAAAGTCACAAAGAAAAATGTTTGAAGTTAATACTATAATCAAAAGATCCCGAACAAACAACAAGCATTATATACACTGAAGATCTAGTCAAAGTCACCTCTGAAACTGTACAGTGTCTATAAACTTCAAACTGAGATGCAATTATGGTAAAGCATTAATTAGTCAATAAACAGAAAAGATGAAAGCTATATGCTAAATAAAAACAGAGGACATCAAAGATGAGATCTAACTCATGCAAGATTTTAAACTAAGTACCCAATAAAATATGACTTTTAGGAAGTTAGGAAGCATGAGCACACCACAAATTGTTATCGTGTCCGTGCAGTTTAAGACATGTATTGAACACGACACAGGCACTCAAGAATACAATAGAATACGTCAAAATAATGCAACATGTCGATATAGTTAGAAAGAGAGGGAAAAAAATACAAGTTCCAAAAGTAGACAAAGGCATTCCAAATTTACCTATATTTTCCATGGAATTATTTTCCAAAAAATTATCATTTTCCACATTTTCTTTCAAAAGTGTGGAAAATATTTACTGGCCCTGCCCATTATATTCATGCTTTCCTTACTGGTCAGTCCATATGTGGACTAGGGATTTAACACTTTGGTTCACAACATATGTTAGCATTGCCCTGCATATTAGCTAAGACCTGCCTTCATTAAATCCTGCATTATTTGAGTTTCCAAGTGCTTATTCATTCACTGCACATATCTTTCATTTTCATATCTTGTATTACCATTAAATCCTGAACTAGCTCACAGACCTGTAGGTATCACATGATCTTCACTTCACTGCAATCTGTCTGATATATGTGATACCTACAGGCTATAACATGTGATACCTACAGGCTGTTCAATAGAAAAAATCTGCAATTTGTGCAATGTGTTCAATGGAAAAAATCTGTAATCTGTCTGATATCTGCAATCTGATACAATGTGTGCTGTGATACCTACAGGCTACAACATGTGTTCAATAAAAAAAAATCTGCAATCTGATACAATGTGTGCATATCCTACATTCTTAATGAGTTTGTGTGTTTACACTGTCATGTGGATACCTTTCAGGAAGTTCCTGATAAAGGCCTTTATCAGGCTGTTACATGTGGGATTACATGTGGGATTGCATTATTTTCCCTTGAAGTTTCTTGTTACATGTGGGATTACATGTGGGATTGCATTATTTTTCAGTGTAGCCTCTTCTATATCATTCATTATTTTCCCTTGAAGCATAATACACAAACTACAGAGAAATATATGATTAAAACTAGGACCCCTCCCAGCTTGAAGTTATTGGTATACTTCCATTTCTCAGGGGCTCCTGCTCCATCCAACTGAATTTCACAGGTACATTATGTAAGTGAAAGCCTATTTCCTAAAATCGTGCAGCTGCAACTGAATTTCACAGGTACATTATGTAAAACCTGGATGTATGTTCCTATTTTATAACTATACATCTTTTGTTTGACCTGTAAACTCAAACCTGGATGGACGAGTTTCAGCAGAGGAATAGGGGTGTCTGGCCTAGGCTTTGTATGTATAAATCTATAATCTGATTTCTACAGAGTAGACTGACATTTCTAAAAAGAATACTTGCCACTATGTAGAAGCGATGCTTAACATGTTGGCTTGATGATTAGTACGAACTTTTTTTCTATTTATCACTGGTTAATCAAGTCACCCTCCAGTAAAGAAAACATAGCTTTTGATTTTACCGCCGAGTAGGGGAGGGGAGGAGTGGGCATTGGTTTGAATCCTAGCACGGGCAAAATAAAACTGGGAGGGGGTCCTGGTGCTAGTAGTGGACAGGGACGATCATCAACGATTGGCCTTATCTAAGAAAAACATAGCTTTTGATCTTATGTGTTGAACAAACTACAGTCCCATGTTCTTAGCAAGGTTCACAGTATCGGTATCGGAATCGGTATCTGACTATTCCTACGAGTATTGGTATCGGCGATATCGGTAGTATCGGCAGTTTTATAAACAACAAGCAGTATATACACTGAAGATCTAGTCAAAGTCACCTCTGAAACTGTACAGTGTCTATAAACTTCAAACTGAGCTGCAATTATGGTGAAGCATTAATTAGTCAATAAACATAAAAGCTGAAAGTTATATGCTAAATAAAAACATAGGACATCAAAGATGAGATCTAACTCATGCAAGATTTTAAACTAAGTACCCAATAAAATATGACTTTTAGGAAGTTAGGAAGCATGAGCACACCACAAATTGTTATCGTGTCCGTGCAGTTTAAGACATGTATTGAACACGACACAGGCACTCAAGAATACAATAGAATACGTCAAAATAATGCAACATGCCGATATAGTTAGAAAGAGAGGAAAAAAAATACAAGTTCCAAAAGTAGACAAAGGCATTCCAAATTTACCTAAAATTTCATATGGGAAACATGAGATGGAGGGCAATGGAGACCAATGATTTTACAATCAACTCATCATCATCTTATAAACATTGTGTTTAACATGATTACCTGCTGCAACTATATAAAATATAAGGACTATTTATAACTGAATATCCTTGTAACCTAGATATAGGTAATCAGCAATGTTGCTTGTGTTTAACATGAGATGCAGGTAATCATCAATGTGGCTTGAGTTGCAGGTAATCAGCAATGTGGCTTGTATTTAACATGAGATGCAGGAGGAACATAAGCAATGTGGCTTGTGTTTAACATGAGATGTAGGTAATCAGCAATGTGGCTTGAGTATCCAGGACCTTCAATCCAGAGAGAGAAAAGTTCATTCAAATAAATAAATAAATGAGTACGGTGAATAACAATTTATGATAAGCTGATTAAAGGACAACCTTTTGGAGTACAAACTAAGGAATTCTATAGAAAGTGAGACCATACAATTTTCCAATGAAGCAATGCACTATAATATGTTCATTCATCAAAATTGAACAAATTTTGAAGGTTAGGGTTGTCATTCAAAATGGATTGATAGTCGGTAGGGATGCTTATCATGTCAACTTGTTTAGTTAGCCTCTTGGGCGTATGTAAAACCACATGCCACCCATCTTCCTTTTGATCTTTTGAATAGAATACTCCACTGGCTTCTCGAGCTAAAATGAATGGATCCTCCTCCACTTTTTCTTTGTTCTTGAGCTTCTTCAAATTTACCATCACAATGTTCCACATAGGATCAACCTTACATCCATTTTTTGAATCCTCCACCTTGACCCAATCACAATAAAATACAGTCTCCTTAAAATCTATGTAGTCCAACTCTAATATATCTCTAATTATTCTATAGTAAGTCATCATTCCTTCCTTTGGATTTTTGTCTTTTCGACCAGCAACAAAAGTAGTATAATCCTTTATAGATACACCACTATCCTGAGTCACCAAATTTGTATCGGAAGAACTTGACGAAAAGACAAAACCATTGACACAATATTTATTGTATCTTGTTGCCTTATACATTGGACCATTGGCTAATCTCCATAAGGTTGTATTAGTTTCCCCGGCCTTCTGTAACTGCATTGCAAAAGATTTTACTAGTCAAAAAACTTGAAAAGTGACACACAAACTATTAAGAAAATGCTACTTAGCATAGGTAAATTACCTCATCACACAACCAAGGAATGAATTCCTTGATTGATGTGCTCGTCTTAGTAGCCCAATCTTTTCGAATCTGGACAGTCGTCCTTCAGAAATATTCTACATACTTACTGCATAAATTCACAACAATCAAAATAACTCCTACTCTTAACAAATATAATAGTCATTTAACTAAATATATGGATAAAACCTACTCTTCCCAATCGTCCAAATCTTCAAGTCGGTTGAGTACCCACTTTCGTGCTTGTTCAAATTGTACGTTGTTTAGCTCAATGACTTTTCCAACATCTAAAGGTTTCTCATCTGTAAAGTCAATATCCTCATCCAACCAATCTTCTCGAGTCGACTTATGAGTACCAATGCTTGTATTTGGCATATATTCCATGCAATACATCACAGATTCATCTGCAAGATAAGACTCTACTATAGAGCCTTCTATGTATCTTTTATTAAGGGTATACTCTTTATACCGCTTCATTAATCTGCCATGACATAATTAAAAAGTTATATTAAATAGAATAAGTAAAATTGCATTAAATGCAAAACATATTTTCTTAAAAAAGTAAGATAGTATACCTTTCAAATGGGTACATCCATCTGAATCTAACTGGGCCACATGCCAAAGCCTCATCTGCCAAATGAATCATACAATGCACACTTATGACAAAAAATGAGGGAGGAAGTTCCTTTTCAAGAATACACATTGCTTCCACCAATGCCCTCTTTGCTTTACAGAGTTCCTCCTTATTTACCACTTTAGCACATAAGATATTAAAGAATAAACTGATTCTGTGAATAGCAATTCTCAAGTCCTTCTCCTTTTTAAAAGCATGTTTAAGAAAAACTGGAAGCAAGTGTTGCATAATCACGTGATAGTCATGTGATTTAAGCCCCCTTAGTTCTGGAGGTTGGATAGTCACCAAATTACTTAAGTTGGAGGAAAATCCCGTAGGTAATTTTAAATCTTTCAAGCAACGACAAAGTTCTTCCTTCTCCTCCTTAGTTAAGGCGTATGACGCCTTTGGCATTGAAGTTTTTCCGGTGTCTTTTTCTTCTACTAACCACAATTTCTTATTGATGCCCAGTTTCTTCAAATCTTTTCGTGCCTTCAACCCATCTTTTGTTTTTTGGTGACATTCATCAACATGCTTAATAAGTGATCAGTGACATTCTTTTCCGTATGCATGACGTCGATGTTATGACGAACCTCAAGGAAATTCCAGTATGGCAAATCAAACAAAATTGACCTTCTCGGCCATGGAGGTGCAATAGTAGAATTAACATCCATATTGACATCTTCATCTACCACAACCTTGTATTTTTTACGAATGTTCTTACTCTTTCTTCTTTTGCCGGTGGCTCTACCAACCCCTTGCCTATCATTACTATTAAGAATTTCAGAAATTCGTTGTTCCACTTTGTCACCAGATAATCGTCGTGGAGTTGGTCGATGATCTACAGTCTTGTTGAATCTTTTATCATTTCTGAACTTGTGGTCGGGCCTTAAAAATCGACGATAGCCTCGATAACATATTTTATTTGAGTCTTCAAGACGCTCAGAGTCAACATCATCGGCGCATACTGGACAAGCCTTATAGCCATGAATATTGCAGCCAGATAGTGTTCCATATACAGGTAAATCATGGACCCCCCATATCAACATTGCTTTCATTGTAAAAGAGGTTTTAGTAAATGCGTCCCACGTCGGCACACCATTTACCCATAGCTCTTTCAATTCATCTACAAGTGGTTCTAGAAACACATCGATGTGTTTGCCTGGTGATTTGGGCCCTGATATTAATAAAGTCAACAATGAGAACTCCTTTTTCATGCACAAAGATGGTGGAAGATTTAAAGGTGCTACAATTACCGGCCAACAACTATAAGTGCTGCTTTGAGTTCCATATGGGTTAAAGCCATCAATTGATATTGCAAGTCGTAAATTTCTAGCCTCAGCGGCAAAATCTGGCCAATTGACATTAATTGAATCCCATTGACCTGAGTCGCATGGATGTCTCATTAGATTTCTATCAGTTTTTGCCTTCTTATGCCAAGTCATTGCATCTGCGATCCAAGGAATGCTAAAGAATCTCTTTAGCCTTGGAATCAATGGAAAATATTTCACAAATTTTGCTGGCTCTTTTTTGACACCTTTTTTTACCACAGAGTCATGCTCAAAGACAAGCTTATACCTGCTGACTCCACATTTGGGACACATATGATGTTGCTTGTATTCCTTCCAATATAGGATGCAACCATTTCTGCATGCATGTATGGTTTCACATTCCATTCCCAAGTCCTTAATCATGTTCTTCATTTGTGGATAATTTTTGGGAAGATTGCAGTTTTCTACAAATAAAGACTTTACCCAATCCAATATAGCAGTCACGCTATTCCCAGTCAGACTGTATCGTGTTTTCAAATTCTGTAGCTCGATAATGGTAGACAACATTGTCTTACCCTTAGGACAACCATTGTACGAAGGTTGTGTTGCCATTTCCCTGTATTTTTTGTATTTTCTACTCTCATTCATCTCGGTCTCAGAACCAATAGTTTGATCGCCTCCTACTCCACCTTCAAGTGTAATATTCATGTCTTCTAACTCGTGCTCATTCCCCCAATTATTCACATTGAAAACATCATCAACAAGTTCTTCCATCATAGGTTGATCAGCTTCTTTGATTGGGTCGAGTTTTATTGTTGTAGACTTATGGCCCATCGATTTTTCTCCATGTTGATCCCATAGCACATAGCTCTGATCAATACCATTTGACAACAAATGAAAGCTGATTAAATCAAGCTCTATGTGTCCCTTCGAGTTTCTGCATCGAACACATAGGCATAAAAAACGGTCTTCTCCGTTAGCATTCTCCTTGACAAAATTCACAAATTGTTTGACACCTTCAATATATTCTAAGTCCCCCCGTTTACTCATCCATGACTTGTCCAAAGGCATTTTCTATACCAAAAAAATTCTTTTTATAAGATAGATCTGTAGAAAATAAAAACAAATAAAATAAATACTCAATAAACTCATTGGAATACATTTCAATTATATTAAGGATCTCCAAGATGTATGACATGTGTCAAATAAATTAAATTATTTGAAGACTTATAGAGATTAATTATTTATGCAAGCAAATCTTAATTAAAATAAATAAATAATGGGTTCTTGAAGACTTAAATTATTTGTTTTTATCATATATGGATATCAATTTAAGACCTGACGACTGCCAAATTTCTGGACAATATACTCAGAACGAAATTTATATAAGAAACTTGAAGGGTTAAAAACTTCTATATTAAAATGCATGTCAAATAACAAATCTACCATTACTTGAATAAGAACGTGGGAATATTAAATATCGGCAACTAAGCTAGATGAATCTCTGAAAGAGAGTGAAAGAATATAAACAACTTGAGTCTTAACACATTAAAAGCGCAACATTTTAGCACAAATTTCAAGTGATAATATTGAGAAACTTGAGGGATTAAGAAAACAATGCACAAAGACTTTAGATACATAATGGTTCACAGTGTTAACTTATAAATGTGACCTCCCCTTTTGGTAACACCCCCCCCCCCCCAAAAAAAAACCCCATAGACCCAACTTGAAGAGAGAAGCTTGGATGCTTGGATGAGCGGCATAAAAAAGGGGAAATAACAGAGATAAAGACACATGGAGTAGAAGAAAGTGAGACGTCTGGACTACCCATTATAACCCGAAGTACTAAAACATGAGGAGAGCCAGAAGAAATTGGTATTTCATATAGAGGAGATCAGAGCAGACAGTAACTGAAAACATAAATTGCAAATTATCTCAAAGATCTTGATTCTTCCAGATTACTTGAAGGATTAAAACAGTTTAAAATGCTCCTCATCTAAAAAATAGTTGATTACATACAGTTATTTTTTTATACAGTTGATTACATACAGTTTAAAATAACTCGTCGTTTCAATAACTTGGGCTAATTTAAGACTGAAAACATAGTGCAAAAAGGAAAAATACGGTTTCTTAAAAACAAAATGAAAAGGTCCATAAAACATCATGAAATACTTATCAATTGTGTATCCCAGTTTCTTTGTAGTAGTTTTTTTATAGTAAGGTCCACAAAGGAGAAGACAAATATTGGTACTACTACTCAAACATGTGTAGATGTATGTACCTAATTAACAAAATCATTGTTGGCTACAAGTTGTGTTACTAATTAATAAAATCATTGTTGGCTACAAGTTTGTGATATCGGGACTTGATGACATATTCGATTAGCTGAGTAGGACCAAAGTCTTTTCTAAGTTCGATATTTGAAACAGCTACCACCAAATACATATCGATCCCAAAGACGAGTGGAAGACGATTGCTCAAGTGGTTTGTCATGTTGTTTATGTAGTAAAGTCTTTTTATGTGTAGGATATGATTATTAGCAAAAATAAACAGGTTATAAAGATAGTAATGGGATCGTGAAAATGGACAAAGAAGGTAATTTATGCCACTTTCCTTATTTGATTATAGTGAGATAGCATATACTTTCCAAATTAAGATGACATGGAAGGCATCCACATGGTGATAATAATGCTATTACATCAGCTCCTGATATATTCCATTATTCCTCATCGAGAAGGAGAAGTGTCCTTAAACTTTTAAACTACACTCCTTTAGTAATATGGAAGCATGACATTATATCCATTGTATTTTTATGACAAAACATCAAGTCGGTATAAGTGTGTTTTCATGCAGAATAAACATTACTAAGGTGAAATCACATACGTCATATGAATTTGGTTTATGAGGATAAGATCAGTACTGGTGCTTAATTTTATAATGAGGATTCTACCAAAAATTATATTACAACAATTTTAGAGACGATTCACGGTAATGTGTATTTATCCTACATAATGTGTAGTTTTCTTCTCCTGGTAGTGGCATCGTGTTGGCTTGTGACTAGTATAACCAAGCTAAAAATGGGTTATGTGGGAAAATCTTTTCGGCATCTAATCGATTTGGAAAATTGCATTGGCTATGGCGTACTGATTTTATCTTCTTTTCATTTCATTATACATAATGGTGTTCTAAATGTTACTATGTTTTCTTCACATTCTTTTCTCTAACCATCGTTCTGAATATGTTTTGGTTTATAGGGGGCTCCCATATCAAATTCACATATACTGTACTTTTCTTCGTATTCTCCTTCATATCAGAGTATTAAAAAATATTGTTATCAAAATATGCAAACTTCCACATTTTATGTCGAAATGTGTTCCATCTCTGGTCCCATTATTGACTGTTCTTTTTAGACTAGGTCCAAAAATTCAAATAATGCAAATTATCATCCCACATTGAATCCATATTACATTCCTACTAGTAACAGTTTATTTACTTTACCGTTATGCGGGTTCTAGCTATAGCATTCCATCGTTAGATAGTTTAATACTCATCCCAGTCCCGGTCCCAATTTTTAAATCCCCAAATTCGCTCCCGTCCGGAAATAAATCGGGTCCCGTAGGGTTCGAAAAAAATTGACATCCATATCCATAAGGAGTTATTATTCCTTTTGCTTATGAGAAAATTTTCCTTTGGTGTATAATTTTATAGGATCTTGCACATAGAGAGAATCAAAGTAACTTGTGTAAATTAGGGAAATAAGAAAACAAAAATATAGTAATTAAATATGTGAAAAAAATATGCATACAAACATACGGAGAGAGAGAGGCATGGTGAAATCGAAAAATTAAAAAAAAATAGAGGAAATAGAAAGAATAAACCTTCCTCGATGGATGACGGCAAGCCCTTCGAACCCTTTTCTCTTGAGATGCAAATCTTCCTCGATGGCAACGTACACTTATGGCGAACCCTTCCTCCTTCATGCCGATCGTATGAGCGTTCGAAGATCCTACGTGGGTTCGAAGGTCTTGAAACCTTCCTCCGGCGATCGGACAAGAAAATAGAGGGAGGAGAAGTATTGATTTGGAGGGAGATGTAGATGTTCTGGAGGGAGGAGGAAATTATAAGAGAGGGAAAAAAGCTGGATCGGTAGGTTCCAGGTTTTGGAACGGTTAGGTGTACATATAGCGAAAAATATTCGTTTGTTAATTTGGACGTATGCTTTATTTGGTAATTACTTAATATGCACATGGTATTATCTAATTTGGAACATATTAAGAACATTTAAAAAGCGTATCTAAATAAATATTTTTTCTAAAAAATAAAATAAAATATATTAGGAACATTTTTTTTGCTCCGGAACATATTTAATATGTTCCAAAACCTAGGAACAAAAAATAAGTGTTTCAGATTGAAAAATACCTAGCGTTTCTAATTTGCCAATTTGGTGTAGTGGCCCGACATGGAGCCAGAGATGATTTTCGACGCTCCTTTAAGAATTTGGCTCAAAGGGAAGCCGCCTCAGACGTTGCCTCCCATGAACATCAAGCTACCTGGAAAAGCACCAACTACTCCAGGTAGAACACCTACTGAAGCTCCCTTGAAGATACGGCTCAAGGGAAAGCCGCCTCAAACATCGGCTCCCCTTGTGGCAAAACTACAGGGAAGGCACCAATCACCGGAGACGCAGTTGAGGCACCTCTGAAGGTGCGTCTTAAGGGCAAGCCGCCGCAATCATCTGTCTCATCCAAGCTGCCGGAGAAGGCCCACATAGCCCTCTCGGACCCCAAGATCAAAGCTGTGGTAGACTCTCCCGATCCAATCCCAGTACTCACAGATGAAGAGTTAGGGGAATATATCTCTGCTGAAGTAGATGCACCCTCTCTGGACAATGTAATCCCGCGGGACAAAATATCGTATTTCATCAATAATAGGTCTTTTAATTTTTCTAGTCTTCCACATTGGAATGCCATGTATACATTAGATAACGCTCTACTGTCATTGCAAACACAAACAACGACCGTCCATCATGTAAATTGAGTCGTCCCGTCCGAAGGGGTCTGTTTTGTAGTCCCACCGCGGAATCGAGACGAAGAATCCATCATCTTCGGCAAAGTCGAGCGTCATCAAGACCTCCCGCCACTCGAGCAAGAACCAGATACCGGCAGAATACAAGCAAAAAAGGCATGAACTACGGCAAGGGTCGACGTCTTCCTCTCCGGCTCCCAACACCTAAAGGAAAGTCGCAGGACTACTATCATCGAACTTAACGGGGGGTGGGCTATGTCATGCTGCCGTCAAATCCAGAGAGTTCGAAGGCAGAAGAGGTAGAACATTCTCATTCGTCCGAAGCATCAACTTGGGATTCCGATACCAGTATCGGATCAGTCTTCAAGAAAGTGCTATCAGCCAACATGACATCTGTACAATCTCAAGAAGATGAAGGCGAAGACCAAATGCCAGAATTCTTCGAAGAAGAACCCTGGGCTCAATGTCTAGGAGAACAGTGGGAGTCTCGTTTTGAATTACGCGAATCCCCTACCGAAGATGAAGTCGAGCAGATCGACCTTGGGGATAGATATTCTTCCAAACCCATCTTCATCAGCAAAAGCCTAAAAGGAGAAGATCGGGAATCTTTAATCCAGCTGGCTAAAGAATATATCAATGTCTTCGCTTGGAGCTACGAAGATATGTCGGGACTTGATCCCCAGATCGCGATGCATAGGCTTAACATCTTACCTGATGCCAAGCCTACAAAGCAACAATAGCGACGTTATCGTCCTGACATCATGAACGCTATCGATCAGGAAGTAGACAAACTCCTGACCAGCGAATTTATTCGTGAAGAACAACACCCGGATTGGGTGGCTAATGTTGTCCCTGTCACCAAGAATAATAGGAAAATACGAGTCTGTATCGACTTCAGGGATCTCAACACTGCTTGCCCGAAGGACGAGTTCCCGCTTCCAATCACCGATGTGATGATCGACAACACATGTGGCTTCGAAGGCATGTCCTTCATGGACGGGTATTCGGGCTACAACCAGATCAAGATGTTCCCCGATGACGCAAAACACACGTCATTCAGGACTCCGAAGGGGGTCTTCTGCTACACAGTGATGCCCTTCGGCTTGAAGAACGCTGGTGCTACATACCAACGAGCTATGAGTACCATCTTCTGTCAGCATCTTCGCAAGACAGTTGAATGCTATGTTGATGACATCGCGGTCAAGATTCGTCTCAAAGGGGATCACCTACAAGACCTCAAAACAGTTTTCGATCTCATGCGAGCGCATCAACTCAAGATGAACCCCGCTAAATCCTTTCGCAGGGGTTTCTAGCAGAAAGTTCTTGGGCTTCATTATCACGGCGAAAGGCATTCATGTCGATCCTGAGAAGACCAAAGCCATCCTTGACATGGACCCTCCGAAGAACCTCCAAGAACTTTGAGGCCTGCAAGGGCGTCTGGCATACATCCGGAGGTTTATAGAAAACCTTTCCGAAAAATGTCAACCCTTCGCCCAGCTCATGAAGAAGGGAGTCTCTTACGTCTGGATAGAAGAATGCCAAAAAGCTTTCGACGACATCAAGGCTTACTTGACGAGCCCGCCAGTCCTGGTAGCACCCGTCGCCGGCAAACCATTTCTCCTCTACGTCCGTGCCATGGATCATTCCCTCGGTGCTCTGCTGGTTCAGAACAGCGATGCAGGCTATGAGCACGCTATCTACTACCTCAGTAGAACACTAATCGGGGCCGAACACCGGTACAACCCCGTTGAAAAAGAGTGTTTGGCTTTGGTATTTGCCATCCAGAAGACTCGCCATTATGTCTCGGGCCA
Organism: Iris pallida; assembly: GCA_029216955.1. Lineage (NCBI taxonomy): Eukaryota > Viridiplantae > Streptophyta > Magnoliopsida > Asparagales > Iridaceae > Iris > Iris pallida. The sequence goes on along the minus strand of JANAVB010041220.1, from coordinate 5,831,544 downwards.
GACAATTCATGTCATCTCCCGAGTCAATCCACTCAGAGTTCTCATGACGAAGCCAGGGTCATTAAATTCCCGACTAGCTACATGGGCGATCCTGCTACCGCCATACAAGATGGTGTTCGTTTCACAAAAAAAACGTCAAGGGTCAGGCTCTGGCCGACTTTTTAGCTGCACACCCCATCCCAGAGTCCTCAAGACTCTATGAAGACATCCCGGATGAGGTCGAAGAAACAAACGTCACCGAAGAAAGCTCCGTCTGGCAGATGTTTTTCGATGGCGCTTCAATAACAGGCCCTAAAGGCTAAATCATCGCAGGAGTAGGGGTAGTCTTAGTCTCCCCCGATCAGCTGGTCATCCAGCGTACCTACTCCCTTTCGAAGCCGTGCTCCAACAATGTTGTCGAGTACAATGCTCTCATCATAGGACTCCAGCTGGCGCAACAGCTGTGGGTGGATCATCTGGAAGCCTATGGCGACTCAAAACTCGTCGTTAACCAGATCAGAGGACAGTACGAAGTTCGTCATGAAGATCTGGTTCCTTACCATGAAGTTGCATTGAACATCATTTCAACCTTCACCAAGTTCTTCATCGAACATGTACCTCATTTACAAAATTTGGAGGCCGACGCTCTGGCTGGCCTCGCAGCCTCATTGAAAGTACCCCTTGGGACTCAACACTACGTCACGGTAGTGGGTCGAGACTTGGTCTGTCCTAAAAACAACCTATGCTCACGATGGCCCATGCCATGTCAACAAGTACTGGTATTAATGTCCGAGACTGGAGATTCCTGTTCATCGACTTCGCTGTCTACGAAATTCTTCCAGAGGACCCGAAAGAAGCCGTCTCGGTCAGGAGGCGTTCCCTTCGATTCTATTATGATACAGCCACTAAAATGCTGTACCGACGCTCCTACGATGGACTTCTCCTTCGATGCCTGTCCAACGAAGAAGCATTCGAAGCCCTTCGAGAAGCTCATGACGAAACTTGCGGGGCTCATCAACCTGGGCCTAAGTTGTAGGATCGACTCCGATGCATAGGCTACTATTGGCCAACCATGGCAGCCGACGCTGTCGACTATGCTAAGAAGTGCCATGCTTGCCAGCTCCACGCTGACTTCATCCATACACCGTCAGAACCACTACATCCTACGGTCGCCTTCTAGCCCTTTGAAGCATGGGGCAAGGACATTGTAGGACCGATCACCCCTCCTTCATCAAGGGGACACCGCTTCATCTTTGCCATTACCGACTACTTCTCCAAATAGGCAGAAGCAGTTCTACTAGCGGAAGTGAAGAGCTCTAGGTTGATCAGCTTCATCAAGCATCATGTCATATACCGTTTCGGGGTACCCCATAGGATTATCCATGACAACGGTCCTCAGTTCATCAGCCATGTTTTCAGCAGATTCTGTTAAAAGAATCGCATTCAAAACGTGGCATCAACCGCCTACAATCCGACAGCAAACGGATTGGCCGAGGCATTTAACAAGACTATCGTCAAGTTACTCAAAAAGGTCGTGTCATCCAACAAACGCGACTGGGACGAAAAGCTCGGTGAATGCCTTTGGGCCTACCGCACAACGGTACGGACCCCGACGGACAACACACCATTCTTCCTGGTCTACGGGAACGAAGTAGTACTGCCTCTCGAGATCCAGATACCCTCACTCCGTGTAGCAATCACAAATCAACTCACAGAAGAAGATAATCAACGTTGTCGTCTGCGAGAATTGGAGGCACTTGACGAAAAACGTCTCCTAGCTCAATAACGTATCGAACTCTATCAAGCCCGTATATTACAGGCTTTTAACAAGAAGGTCAAGCAGAGGATTTCCAAGTAGGCGACCTGGTTCTGGCAGTCAGGAGGCCGATGGTGTTGACTCACAAGACACCAGGAAAGTTCGAGCCTAAATGGGAGGGACCTTTCATCATAGAGACGGTATACTCAAACGGTGCTTACCGCCTCACCAAACCCAATGGGGACTTGTTCATGAAGCCCATCAATGACAAGTTTCTAAAGAAGTACTACTCTTGACATCTTTCAGACATGTACTTCCATCTCCACCCAATAAGGAAGTCTGCGAACCCAATCATCGGGGCTCACATACAATTTCTTACGCTTCCGGAACCCAGCTGTTCTGTGGCATTCTCCAGCAGAAGAACAACCACGTCCACATTACCTCTGAGTTGTTCTCCTACAAAGCCAGATCTTATACTCCGTAAGACTACGCTACCCCACCATGTTTACCACGTCCACATTACCTCTGAGTAAACATCCCGTACAGACAACCCTGTGTTGCCGTACATTGATCGCAAAACTTCCATGTAGACATTACCTCTGAGTAGTTCCGTGTATCCCCCAGAGTCGTTCCTACCACATCCATAAACACCTCTGAGTAGGAAGATTCTATCATTGGAATCCCATATTTGCCACATCCACATCACTTCTGAGCAAACATGTCGGTTCTCTCGAACTTATTATCTGTACCTAAAAACTAAGGTGCACAAAAGATAATAGGTCCACACAAATCATCAAGTTCATGACAGCAAAAATGAACGCACCACCAAAAACTCTGTATTCTTTATTCAAAAGTAAAGGATTACACCCCCAGCAAGAGTTGCAAATTTAAAAAAAGAGATTACAATCCCTAAACATCCCCGGGGTTGGCCGAAAGCTCTTCAATTCGACCCCTCAAGTCTGTCGCCCGAGTCTCTACGGTCGCCAGGACCCAGCGTTCGGCTTCTTGATGCATCGTTTCTATGGCCTCAGGAGAAGTGTCATCCTCATGCTTCTCGTCCAACTGTTGCCGCTGCTGAGCCAGAGTAAGAGCCTGGTGGGTGAAAGCTGCTTCCTCTTCCTTAGATGCTATATGTTCAACCTGGACTCGCTCAGCATCTAACAAAAGTTGGGCCCGCTGGTCTTCAAGGAGGCGAATCTTGGCATCAACCTCCGCTGTACTAGTGTCCAACGCAGCTCGCAACTCCACATTCTCCTGCGTGGACTGAGATAACCTCTTCATAGCAGCCTCAGTTTCAGCCACCTCGCATTCCCAGACACCCACGGTGGCCTGATAAGAGGACTCAGTCTCTGCGATCAACTTCTCCTTTTTTGTGTCTATCAGGGTGGAGAGATCATTTCGCTGGATACACTGAAGCTCGGAAAGCAGCTGGTCCAGCTTGGCCACCGAGGCCTCCAGAATATCGGCCATATGATCATGGCCCTGGTGGGAACGTATCAGACTGATGTGAGGGAGTGTCAGGGTTTTTGCCGTCGTAAAACTCCTATTGGCATCCATCACTGCCGATACGCCTCTCTGCAGCATCTTATATACCGCCTCAATAATAAACTTCACATACTCATCTGCATCCGCCAGCACCTGCGGCATCATAGCAGGAGTTGGAGGAGCTTCTCTAGACAGCGGACCGGAAGAAGGCCCGCCAACATCAATCTGCGAGGCTGAAACCTCGGCATCAACGGATACTTCCTCAACAGGGGCTTGACTACTAGTCCGAGGAGCCAAAAGAACAGAAGGAGCCGAGAGAGGCGTCGATATCGTACTCTAAGTAGAAGGAGCAACAGAGGGTTCCAGTAAACCCTTACCCTTCTTAAACTCGGAGGGACCACCGACGTCAGGGGCTACCTCATCCGTCCCCAACACACTATCAGCAGGCCGTACGGGACATTCCCCCTCCAGCAGAGCAGTGAGATCAGCACTTGTCTCCTTACTCGACTCCCTTGGAGTCAGGATCGGCGGACGAGTCTCACTTTCACCATCAAATCCCTCCGCGGGGATAGGATCTGTCGCTTTCTCCCGGTCGGCAGCGACCTCAGCCTCCGCTGCTGAGCCTGGGGTAGGGCTCGGTAACGCTACCGCCGACCTCCCCTCATCATGACAAGGAAGGGAATCAACCCTCTCCTCTGTTTCAATCACGTCTGTTGCCCCCGCAACAGACTCACGCATCTCTGGAGGAACATCATCTGAAGACAACGAACTCCACTCCACTTCCTCATATGGAAGCCCCGTGTCCGATGGACCCTCAACGTCCAAGGCCCCCACGGCGGCATACACCGTCTCGGGAACTGCTTCAACCTCAGCTTCCCTTCCAACATAATTTGGAGATACTAAAATCTCCGTCGGAACGACATTATCAGGATTCTCCCCCACGGGAGACATTACAATTGAAGGAATGCGCTCATCAGAAGAGCTTGCCACCTCCTTCGGTTTACTGACGCCCGGTTTCGAAGCCCGGGACTTCTTCTTCAATGGTTCCTACAAAAGGAAAGCATATGTCACAAAAATAACAGAAGGAGCCAGATTATGGAAAATATCTTTACCTCAATAGGAACTGATTCCATTGGCGTTACAGGCGGCACTCCTGTAGCCTTTGGAGGAGTTATTTTTCTCGGCCTTTTTGGTACAGACAAACTGGCTTCTGTGTCAGCCCGCCTCTTCCCAGCAGGGAGATCTTCCCGAATACCTCCCGTTGATGCTACAGCAGCAGCCCGATATCCCGCCAACTCTGGTGGACGATATGACCGAGCCGCCACCAACATGTTCTTCGTAGCCTCTAGCTGAGTTCCAATGATGAAACTGGTCTCCCTATCATAATCAGGAGGCACAGTATTTATGGTACAATACAGCTTAACGGCCGAATACAGGATCTGTGGCCGAGGGTTGCGAACTGGCGTATTGAAACGAACACCAGTGCACCCGACATTGTAATATTGCCAACCCTAGGCTCCATCCAGTAAACTTCCAGCAAACCCCAGACTGCTACTGGGGTTTCTTAACATTAACTGGGTGTAACCAAACTGTCGAGCAAACCGGCTTGGCAGATATGGCTCTAGATAACACTTATTTTGGTTGCGGTAGACCAAGTGGGAAGGCCGAATACTCTACAACCAACGAAACCCCTATTTCGGCAGAGTGATCGCATCCTCACCAGAGTCTTCCAAATCTTGGTCAGCCTCGAAATCTTTGAAGATGGGACTGACCTTGACGATCTTCCACCCCTGAAGATAAGACAAGACTCTCCTGCAGACAGGGACGCCGGTGTGCAACCACTTCCTCTTGTAGAAGCGACGGATAAAGGCGTCGCCTTTAACGTTATCCTCTTCAGGACCTGGACTCATCACGTTCGGGTAATGCAGAATCAACCATCCCATCAGATAATGGAATGGTAGCTCGGCCTGAGGAAAGTTGTCATTCCTACCTATCACGTGGATCACATCATCAGCAAAAGTCCTCAAGCCCCGCAACAGGTTACACACCATCGCGGGGAGGAGAACCAAAGGGCGACCAAAAACCAATTTCACTGCTGGCAAAATGAGATTCCAGTTTACCCTCTCCACAGAGCCAGATCCGCTCGAGAACATACAATCCCGGAGCCATATCATCATGTATGCAGTCAATACTGCCTTGGATGACATTCGGTGCACACAGTGCCAGAAATAGCTGTACGCATCTTCGCCACTCTCATTTGAACGGGGGGCCCTCTCGTCTAGTCGGCTCATTTCGGAAGTTACTTCCGCGGGTTTCAGCCCCTGTGGAGTCGTAAACCGGATCTTTGAGGAGTCTGCCAAACCCTGCTTGAAGACGTAATTCCTCCAAACAGTTACATGAGGCTGAGACTTGCCTTTGTCCTTCCGTTGTATCAGATAATGATGGCTCGCCACGTCTTTGAAAACAGCCATCATCTCCAGGTCCTTCCTTTCCAAAATGACGATCTCTTCATTTGAGGGGAAATATTCCTCGTACGGTTCCGAGCCCCAAGGAAGCTTGGACACCTCGTACATCTCATGGAGGGCCAGTCCCAACTCCCCTACTGGAGTAAAGAAAGTGCCAGTCTGGGTATTGAACGTTTCCAAGAGCGCAAGAAATATATGCTTGTTGAGATCCACGCCGGCCTGTGTGGCACGGATAGCGACCGTCAGCCCAATCTCTTTAAGCTCAGCCTTGAACTTCGATAACACCCAAAGGGTCAACTCGTCCCACTTCAGCACGTGGTGACACCAACTTTCAACCCTAAAGCCACCTTTCGGACACATAACCTTCGATGTTAGCATCCGATTTGCAAAGGTCGAAGCACTAAAGGCAAAGGTGTCATTAGGGACCTCATTATAAAGGCTCACAGGATGCAAAGTTCGACAACTAAATGAGGGACCGGCTCGCGAGGCGGCCTAGGTATCCCTTTGATTCGAAGTAACATCAATCGAAAGAGTACCCCCCCCCCCCCACTGCCCCTCCTTGAGAAGGAGTAAGTTCCCATGACATCCTTCTATTGGGAGCTAAACGGTAGAAGACCGTCAGCGGCCGTTGGCGTTCAAGTTATCGCATGTACAGAACCATGTCCTTCGCAGAGAAGAACCAGTCTTCTCTGATCTTCAGTATATTTGCCTCGGTAGAGATCAGTCGGTCACCGAATAGAAAGGCAGGTTTCAAGAAGGTCACATCCTCGGACTCAGCAGATTCCAGTTTGCCGCTCTCTATCATACTCTGGAGGAAAACAGGCGATTGATTCTGGATTTGTAGCATTCTCTCGGAAGGCTGATCTAGCATGATAGCAGCCTTCGCAGGGTTAATAACCTCCTCATCGAAATCAACTCCCATTTGACAAAGAGAAGCATCCAGAAGGACTTCATTCAACAAAGGGATAGTCATCGACACTAACACAGCAAAAACAAAAGTCAGGTAAGAAACTTTAAGAAGACAAAGTGTATCAAGGAGCCTGGCGCATCATCAGGGTCTAAACCCATGTGTGTCAGTAGTGAAGCTTCGGCGCATCACCAGGGTCTAAACCCATGCGCGTCAGCAGTGAAGCTTCGGCGCATCATCAGGGTGTAAACCCATACGCGTTAGCAATAAAGCTTCGGCGCATCATCAGGGTGTAAACCCATGCACATTAGCAGTAAAACCTCGACGCATAATCAGGGCCTAAACCCATGCGCGTCGGCAGAATAGCCTCGACGCATCATCAGGACAGAAGTCCATGCACGTCGACGGCAAAGAGTTAGGGCACAACACTCAGCCATGTGCTCCAAACTCGTCTAAAAAGGTTGAAAGATGACACCCACCCGTCACCACAGGCCGAACGTCGGCCGGAGTCACAATGGTGACAGGAACGTCCTCCTCGACGAACTCCGTAGGCTCCTTTCCTCGGCCAGCACCGCCGCGAGGAGTCTTGGGAGCCATTTCTTGAAGGAAGAAGGTTAGGGTTTTTTAAAAAAAAGAACTCTAAAAAAGCAAAGAGAGGAAGAACTCTCTCTCTCTCTCTCCCTATCTCACGCCTATTTATAGGCTCAGTCGCACATGTGAACCGATGAAGTGTGACCTCAGCTGTCGCCTTAGGTTCTGTGAGAAGATAACTGCAAATAAATCCAAAAAGATCATCATTAATCTTCTTGGTTATCGAAGCGTTATCATTTGTATTTACTGAGAGGAGCATGCGCCCCATCACTGATGTGCGGAGTAATCATGCACCCGAACAGTCATGCGCCCCGTAGAAGACGCTACCATGCTTCTTATTCAAAGTATTCTAAAATTTGACAAAAAGTTTTGAAAACTTTAAAGGGGGTCTTCTAGAAGCATAGAATTTTAGGACCAAAAATCCTATGCGCCAAACACTACATGCGCCAGGGAGCTCAGATGAAGTACTTGGCACAGCAAAGCAAAACAATAGACATTAAAAGAGGATTTTTATTCACATAAAAATCTATTATATGAAAGAGCTGTACAAAGGATAATTTTTACAAAGAAAAGATCCTAAGTCTACAGCTAGGCGCAGCAACCACCATGCGCTCTCAAAACAGGCGCATCCTGCCATGCGCTCTCAAACAGGCACATCTCGTCATGCGCTCTTAGCCAGGCGCATCTCTTCAGCAGCTCAGTTATGTGCATCCTCAGTTATGTGCATCTCTTCAGCGGCTCAGTTATGTGCATCCCTTCAGCAGCTCAGTTATGTGTCGCCCTTCAGCGTTCCAGTCAGGCACATCATGAAGTGTCAGCATATGCGCCATCAAATGCTTCGACTAATGAAGCATTTATTGAGAAGAACGAGGGTGGCAATCAACCCTCTAGCTGGAGGATGAGCTCTCACCGCAAATCAACCTGCGATTAAAGGAACAACTTTTAACCCAACCAGAATGGACAACACCTACTCTAGCAGGAGGAGGAGCTCTCCCAAAGGCCAAGGAAGATGATCAGAGCATCGAATTCCGATCTGCGGCTCTTCCAGCATAACGGAGACGAGGCTCGAGCATCCCGATCTTTGGATGTAACAGGCACCTTCTGCCTGCCTCAGAAGCCCTCGACTCTGACTTTTGGATGTAACAGTCACCTTCAAGTGCATCAATGAAGACAATACGTCGCATCTTCACCCTCGGGAGGATCTCAGAATGTGCTCGAGCAAACAAATTCATTTTGGGAGGACGTGAGAGAACGAGAAGCAAACTCTCTCCATGCCACTATTTACAGGCCAGGCAAATCAAACCCATACACCAAGTGGCTGGCTCTCCGAATCCTGTGCAATAAATTTGCATTAAATGGTGATGAACCTGACGCTTCGAATTCAGCCAAGTCAAGAACGGCTATTTAAAGCTCTCGAAGAACGTAACAGTCGGGCCCATAAAGACGTATCATGCAAAAGGATGCGCCGGCCAGAACGTGCATCATACTGATGTGCCCATCAGCACCAAGTGCCATACGAGGATGCGCTCCATGCATCCCCATGCGCCCGGTGGAACGTCGATCGATGCGCCCACTCAACAGCCCATCACCTGTCAAGAATATTAAACGCCAAAGTCTGACAGAGTTGGCAGCACGTCCCCCGAGGACTAAACAGTTGATAGCTTTTTCAGAAGACGAAGCGTCGCCGAGGTCAGCATCATTATTTCTTTCCTCCGGCGGATACAAGCCACGTGGCCGCCCAACCATCTCGCATGCGCCTTCGCAGCCGTGCACCCAAATCTCTGCATGTGCCTCAAAAGCCATGTGCCTCAGACTTTTCTCTGATACCTAAAGACATAAGTAAAGTCACTACTGAAGTCCCGCATGCGCCTCAAAAGCCATACGCCCCGACTGGTTCATGACTCCTAAAGGTTACGAGCCAAAGTCTCCTCATGCGCCCAATCCCAGGCGCATCCTATCAGATCACTCCCCACCAAATCCGAGATCTTCGAGCCATGGACCTACGACTTGCGTCCTTTGACTTGATTCAGCCTATAAAGGGGTGCTAATCACCTAAGATCTCAGCAACTGAAAGATCCTCTCCATTACTACGTGTCAGCTCTGCCACAGCCTACGACAGCAACAAGAAGGGTTCAACTCCTCAATCAGAGCGCATCGTCTATGCGCCTCTATCAGCTATCACCACGTGGCGTCCTTGCGTACAGGCGCATCCTACATATGCGCATGAGCAGCCAGCCTGTAAATCTATAAATAGAGGGATCACTTCTTTCTTACAGACGGACAGACACATCGCACAACCACCGATATACAGAGAGGCAGATACAGACACTCAACGTCTTCTTCCTCTCCGCAAGCTCCAACACCCAGAGCAACTCAGACCTTCAGAGAACCGATAACTGTCGTTTGATTGTCAATGGAGTCAACGTATTACCACTTGCTCCATCGGCACAAGGGATCCAGATAAACAAAAATGTACTCCTAGGACTACATCTAAGTCCTACATTGTAATACTGTTCTGTTTGTAATTGAAATTCATAATCAAAAGATTTTAATGGCAAACATGGTTCACACTTGGAGTTTCTCGTCCGTACCTTACTTGAGTCGTGTCATAGAACGACTGTGTGTAGTGAATTGCCATAGCCTTGATTATCGTTTTATACAACCAGAGAGTCTACACTCGGAACGAGGGTTGTTTGTTGCACCAGAGAGTCCACACTCGGGACGAGGGTGTTTGTCGTGATCATTGGCACCAGAGAGTCCACACTCGGGACGAGAGTTGACCAATTACACCAGAGAGTCCACACACGGGACGAGGGTGTCTAGTCGTGAGCTAACCAGAGAGTCCACACTCGGGACGAGGGTTAGTGCTTAATTCAAACCAGAGAGTCCACACTCGGGACGAGAATTTGGTTTCTTCCATTGATCTCGTGATTATCGTTCATCCGGCAGTTCATTTACGCATAGTTGTTCTAGTATTCGTGTTTGTATTCGTGTTCGTGTTCGTATTTGTATTTGCGTTCGCAGTCATTTGTCTTGTATTTGTTCTTTTTTGTTTATTTCCTGCGCATGATAAAACTGCTAGATAGGCATGTATATTATGTATCTTGCTATGTCTTCTGAGGACCTGATGATCTCCTCAGGTTTAGCGGTTGCGTGGAGTTAGCTAGTAGTTCTGGGTGACGGAGAATTTGTGATGCTTGTGGGATTCAGATATTATTATTACGTTGTTATCCTTTCGTGCTTTCTTACTTTATCATGTTTCCTGATTCAGTTTAGACTCTTGTTACTTTCTTTAGAATCTTATCGGACATATATGCTAGTGGGCTGCAGACCACGACCCATAGTGTTCATTCATGTTTCATATTCTTATTGTGGATTGAGATATAGATTTGTTTGCCATGATTTGGCAGTATACCATAGTCTTGACAGCGTTTACGTACTCGAGTTGGGCTGGAGTCCGTTCGATGCGTAGCTGGCTTGCTTACGCTCTCACGTCCGAAAAATGGGTGCGGGTCGTGACAAGTTTTTTTGGTGGCCCATGCAGGTCAGAGCATATCGTATCGGTTACGTAACTGTACCGGTACGAGCCTGCGAATATGACTCAACCTTAGAAATCTCAATCCACACTGCCTTAAAAATTCTTTTAGAAATTTCTTTACCGTTCTTGAAACTCCATATTTTCTCTCGATTATTCTTCCTTGCTTTCCCGTGTCATTGATTCTCGTCCCTTCCTATTCTGGGATGACGAATGATCGTACTGTCTAGAATTCGTCAAAAATTCTTAAGTTATAGAATAATATTGCTTGATTATTGAATATTTGGTCGTTTATAGATATGAGGGATTATAGATGCCATACGCCCTAGCTATATGTCTGAAGGATTGTTAGCCAGTAGTTAAAAGACTTTAAGATTTTAGTGACCTGCGTTTTGAAGGGTAGTGTGATCAAAGGTGGGTAGAAGTTCTCAAATATTCAGAGTTATAAAATGACTAGAGAAGGTCATGAAATATTTTTAGAGAAATTAAATTTGAGGAGATTAAGGAAATAGTAGACTTTGATTTTTATGAATTAGAATATCGAGGACGAAATTATTTTTAAGGTGGGTAGATTTGTAGCCTCCCTTCCCGAAAAATTTTTGAAATATTTTTTTTATTTTTTATTTATTTGATTTAAATGGTGATTTTTAAATTTTTTTATAAATGATTATTTAGTTAATTATTACGGTAGATGACTTTAGCCTTTGTAGAGTTTTGAAGTACAAGACGACTAGGAATTATGGTACGGGTAGTACAGTAGCGTGCCTTGACTAGTGTTTAGCCATGGTAGAGGAATGCCAAGCCATAAGTGTGTCATAACTAGGAAAACCAGACCAAGTTACGAGTTAATCCCTATAAATGGTTTAATTAGTTATTTATTAATATTTTGACTTTTAGGCATTTCGGTTATACCAGAATAGTCCGAACTGGGCCCGAACCGAGCCCAAGCCCATGTAGGCTTATAGTGAGTCCTAAGACGTCCGTGTTGATATTTATTTTGAGTGTATACTTCGTATCTTGATTTAATTGGTCAATAAATTATTTTTCTAATTAATTGTTATATATCTATATAATATCGATTTATTGATATTGATTGAATATTATTTTGGAAATATGATAACTATTTTCCTTAGACATACTTGTGTATTTTGGGATCTAGACTATACAGATTTTGGGTGTACAACTATTGTTCTTGTCACTAGTCCATTAACTGTTATTATAAATATTAAATATTATTTAGTTTACTTAATTAATAAATATTATTGATATGGCTTGTGCTTATATATTTATATGTGTATATATATATATATATATATATATATATATATATATATATATATATATATATATATATATATATATTATATATATATATATATATATATTATATATATATATATATATATATATATATATATATATATATATATATATATATATATATATATATATATATATATACGTATAGGTCATTCTAGATATATAATAAGATATTGGAGTATTTTAGTTATTTTTGGGATTATTATTATTAATGTTATTATTGTCATTATTAAATAAAAGTTAATCATTTGTTTATATTATTCCCTAAATAGGGCTTATATATTTATATGTGTATGTGTATATAAATATATACGATATACCTGTATATTTGTATGTATATAATAAATAAATAATAAATGTATGTGTATATATAAATAATACATATATATATGTATATGTGTGTATGTGTATGAATATTAAATATATATTGTATACGTATGTGTATGTATATATATAAATATATATTGTATGTATATGGATACACTTGGAAGAGAATCCTAGCCAACCAAAACAGCCCTCAACTTCCCCACATGCCCAGCAAGTAAAACCCAAGCCCAGCCACAAAAACCCTCAGCAAACCCACCTGAGCTGAGCCCAGCCCCCACATCAGCAGAACAACCCAGGCCTATGCTTCCCCATAGCCCAGTCGGGCCAGAGGCCACTGGCCCACGAATACTAACTAGTAAACCCCCCCTTCGTTTTTTAAAACCGATCAGCCGTATATATAAACCGATATATGGAGATTGTGAGAGGGAGGAATTCTCGCACAAACCCTAATCCAACCCAACGCCCAACGTCTCAAAGCGTCCCCCGACCCCAGGTCGGCCACCCGCACATGCGCGGCCAGGCCCGCCGCGCGCAGCCGAGCACAGTGGCAGCATCAAACAGGACAGCATGCCAGGTCGGCCACTTCCTTGTAAGATTTCTCCCTCGTCTCTTCATCATTTTCCAAACCAAAATAAGCGTTGGAAACACAACACATAGGGCTTCGATCCTATTGATCAACTTCGACTCAAATTGAATCAAAATTGAGTTGAAACTCGACGCCAAGATTGGCCAAAACCCTGTTCGAAACAGAACGTAAGACAATCCATATACCCCTATTCGAGGATCGATTCCGATCGATCTTGTAACAGTTTAGAAGTTGTACTTAAACACAATTATAGAACATATGTAGAACTCTAAAACCTTTCAGATAGATTAATTTTTCGTTCACTGTATGAGGAATAATTGGATTGTAAAGTTGACGAAAAATCTGTTTCCAAAATATAGAAATCCCTCGATACGACGTGCGTTCCGCCAATCTGGGCGACATGGTCGTGAACCGAAAGTATCGAAAGGTGTGTAACGGCTTCATGGTCGTGTGGGCTTTGATAGAATTCAAATTGGTCGCGTGTGCGTGACGAATTTGATGCGTATCCGTCAAAATTTACCATATCGGCCTCTGTACAAATTTCTTAATTACTTTATGCACGCTCGTCAGATCGAGACAAAACTTACGCCAACAGGATCGTATCATTTTTCTGGTCCTGTATGCCAAGTTTGGTCCAATTCTGAGACAGTTGATTGGAACGCCGTTTTGCGGGCCCCACGGTCCGATTCAACGGGCAATTTTGTGTACGGCCCACCGGAATCCAAAATTGGACATACCGTTAGGTTCGTATCATCAAAACAAATCTGTAGACCTGTAGTTTGACGACTTTAGAGATCATTGACTCTGGCACACTTTTCGGTGCAAAGCGAGTCCAACGGCGGACACCGTTTTGGCCCAGAATTACCGTTGTGCCCCTGTGTCCAGAATTGGACTTAAGGACAGGCAATCCTAGCTAATTTGACTATTCTGAGAATGTTGGCAATGTCTATTTCAGCTTTCGGAGACAGTTGTGAGATTTGGACTTATTGGCTTACTAGTTGACAGTTTATTGATGGTTCTTCGTGCAAACTCTAGGCAGGTATACCTTGCCTCCCTCTACAGTTTTATTTATATGCATTTTATTTCAGTTTCAATCTTTGATTGTTTATGAAAATGTGCTTTTCGTATTTTATTCTTTTGAGTTGTTTTATTGCATATAGCCGTGTTCATGTTTGGTCTTGAGGTTCACACTTGGAGTTTCTCGTCCGTACCTTGCTTGAGTCGTGTCATAGAACGAGTACGTATAGTGAACTGCTATAGCCTTGATTATCGTTTTACACAACCAGAGATTCCACACTCGGAACGAGGGTTGTTTGGTGCACCAGAGAGTCCACACTCGGGACGAGGATGTTTGTCGTGATCATTGGCACCAGAGAGTCCACACTCGGGACGAGAGTTGACCAATTACACCAGAGAGTCCACACACAGGACGAGAGTGTCTTTCCGTGAGATAATCAGAGAGTCCACACTCGGGACGAGGGTTAGTTCTTAATTCAAACCAGAGAGTCCACACTCGGGACGAGGGTTTGGTTTCTTCCATTGATCTCGTGAGTATCGTTCATCCGGCAGTTCATTTACACGTAGTTGTTTGAGTGTTCGTGTTCGTGTTCATATTCGTATTTGTATTCGTAGTCATTTATCTTGTATTTGTTCTTTCTTGTTTATTTCCTGCGCTTGATAAAACTGCTAGATAGGCATGTATATTATGTATCTTGCTATGTCCTCTGAGGACCTGATGATCTCCTCAAGTTTAGCGGTAGCGTGGAGTTAGCTAGTAGTTCTGGGTGACAGAGAATTTGTGATGCTTGTGGGATTCAGGTATCATTATTACGTTGTTATCCTTTCGTGCTTTCTTACTTTATCATGTTTTCTAATTCAGTTTAGACTCTTGTTATTTTTTTTAGAGTCTAATCGGATATATATGCTAGTGGGCTGCAGACCATGACCCATAGTGTTCATTCATGTTTCATATTCTTATTGTGGATTGAGATATAGATTTGTTTGCCATGATTTGGCAGTATACCATAGTCTTGACAGCATTAACGTACTCGAGTCAGGCTGGAGTCCGTTCTATGCGTAGCTGGCTTGCTCACGCTCTCACGTCCGAAAAGCGGGTGCAGTTCGTGACATGCTCCAGGGGAAAGGCGCAGCAGGGGGCGCATGGTCCCTCCACCCCTATCACTTGGGCACATAGCCTCCATCCTTCTCGGACGCTTGGCACATCCTACCCCATGTGGGCGCATGGTCACATCCGGCGTTCACATTCGTACCCCGCCCCGGTTACGTAGGCGCATGGTCCTCCCCTCCGTCCGCTGGCAGGTCCCCTGCGTCCACTGGCGGCGCATGGCCCCCCTCTGCTTTGGGCGCACGGCCGCCAGGTGATGTTGCTCAGCTCCCGGCCTCCGGAGCTCTGGTCGTCCTCGCTGAGGCACCAGCCACTTTCCGTCCTTCGCCTCTTGAGGAGCATGGCCCCACTGTCCTGGCACATAGCATCCCCCTTTCGTCCCCGAAGGTGCATGGTCTTCCTAACCAGGCGCATAGCATCCCCCTCCGTCCCACAAGGAGCATGGTCTTCATTCCCAGGTGCATAGGCCTCCCTTTGCTGGCAGTCCGCCTAGCGTTGCTCCTTCGGTTGCCGCGGCAACCCCGTCGACGGCCGTTGGCTCCTCGTTCCCCCTTCCTCACGTCGTCATACCAGGGCTTCCGGCCTCGGTCTCGGGTGCGACCGTCGCCCAGGCTCGCTCGATCCTGGCATATCCTCCCTCTATCCAGGCGTCGGTCCTTCCGGCCCGGACCACAGTTATCCGGCCGTTAGGAACCACCCTCCCTTCTACTCCTGCTGCCAGCCCTTCAGTGGCCCCACAGCCGCATTGCTCGTTGCCTTCTCCCAGCGAGGCCCGTCCCTATCCATCCCTGGAGCCCCTAAGCCCTCCTTCGCTGACATGCTTCGGCCGGATCACGCGGGCTCGAAGGGTATCTTCGTTGCCGACGTGTCGCTACCCGATATTGAGTATAATAAAGATTCCCAGATTCTGAAGGTTCCTTTCTTGTCCTCAGAGCTCTCCTCTCTGTCTGCCTCATTCTCTCATACTTTCGATCTTAAATTCTCAAAAGGGTGTCCCTAGCTTGACAGGGTACAGGAAGTCATCTCCTGCTGGCGGCTGTCAGCCGCGTACCGTGTTCCTCCCCTGGACCAAAGGCACTTACTGCTTCACCTCTCCTCCGAGCTCGACCACAGGTCCATCTGGTCCAAAGGGACCTGTAGGGTGGATACCCACCTTATGAAGATCATCCGATGGTCCACGGACATTAACACCAAGGAGGACTCCACTTCGGTAGCAGCCTGGGTTACCCTACCGAATCTCCCCCTCATCTGTTTTGTTCCAGCAGCCCTTAGACGGATCGCCAACTCTTTCAAGACATATGTGGCTACGACGGTAGAAACCAACAACCTGTTAAAAGCCCACTACGTAAAAATCTGTATGGAACTTGATCTCTCCATCGAACCCCCCAACCACATCATCATTGAGCTCGGCGACCGAACGTACACCCAACGTATAGTTTTCGACAATCATATTATTTTCTGCACACACTGCCATCTTCGGGGACACCTTGCAGAACATTATCGACGCCTTCACCCCCACTTAAGAAGGAACTCAGATCAGAAAGGGAAGGAGCCTAAAGCTAACAAGAACAACCAACCGATCAAGGAAGATCAGCCGAAACACCTTTTGTTGAGGCAGAACTCCTACATCAGATTCAGTGACGGTGAAGAATCACCTGACAAGGTCCTCATATCCGATCCTAGCCCTATTCATAATCAAAGCCTACCCCACTCCCCCTACCCCTCCATCTCCCTCTCCAACCAGTTCACGGCCCTGGACCAGGATGTCAACGACCTGGCCATCAAAATCTTCGAGGAGGCAGTCGAACCTAATCAGCCAAGCTCGGAGAAGATCCTCACAAAGACCGACGCTACGGCTTCTCTCATAGTCATAGCAGCATCCCCAAACGAACCCTCGTCTGAGAACTACCCGTCCGAGGAGGCCATCATAACAGAAGCCCTAGCGATCCTAGGGCCGAAATAGGTCATCAGAGGACAGCAGGTCATGGCCATCGGATTCTCCCTTCTATCAGCTAGAGATCTAGTTGGAACTGAGGCAGAACCAGCGGACACCATCCCTCTACCACCAACAGAGGCCAGCACGGACTCAGCAGGAGAAAGGATAGATATCCTCCAGATCACCGCCGCAGACTCCTTCGTAGCCACCAACACGGTCATGAGGGCCCCCGCCAATAGCAAAAACACAGGAAAGAAAGAAGCTCCAGAGTCGTCGAACATACGTACCAGATCCGCAACCAAACGGATCAAAAACCCTTCCACCAACAACATCAATGCTTAACATCCTATCTTGGAATGTTCGTGGCTTGGCTAACACACCTACCAAGAAACGTTTAACCAGTCTCAGAAAACTCTGTAATATCGATATTTTGATTATCATTGAACCAAAGATCTTCCCCAAGAAAATCAAGTCCATTCAATTACAGCTCGGATTCACGTCCGTCGTGGCTGGCAACCACGACATTTGGATCCTCTGTTCGAAGGACGTCAGGATCGGTGTCATACAAGACTCCAGGTAAGCCCTCTCGTGCTGGATAGAACACCCCTTTCTTCCTAAGTGCGCCATCATATCCATGGTTTACGGTAGCTGTGACATGGCAGAGCAAAAATAACTTTGGAACGACCTCCTCGATTTACACATCGACCACATCAACCTCCCCTGGCTCTGCATTGGGGATTTCAACGTCATCGCATGCAGAGAGGAGAAATTCGGCGGCAGGCTGCCACCCCACATGGCCATGCAAGACTTCAACAACTTCATATTCATCGCCAACCTGATCACGCTCCAATTTACTGGCAACGAGTTTACCTGGTGCAACATGCAGGAAGGTGAACGACGGCAATACTCCCGCCTTGATAGGGCTCTTACGAACAACCTTTGGCAAGGTATGGAGACCACTTCCGGTCTTTCACATCTGAATACTACAGAATCCGACCACATGCCTCTCCTGGTTGAGATGAGGAGCAATTCCAATCATATTAAAAAGAACTTTCGGTTTCTAGAATTCTGGTGCGAGCACCCGCAATTCAGACAAGTGGTGGAAGAAGCCTGGAACCAAGCGAAATCCCCCGACCTGCTCATCAGGATGGCTGACAAGCTTATGGCTAGCATAAAAGCTCTGACGACATGGAGGAAACAGGTGTACGGAGACATTTTCTAGGAAGTTTGCGTCGCTGAAGATGACGTTACTCGTGCAGAGACCTTGTTCGTCAGTGACAGGTCGCCCCAGGCCAGGACCGCCCTCAATCTCACTAAAGCTATCCTCAAATTTTGGCTAAAAGTTAAAACCGAATTCTAGAAATAGAAAGCGAGGCTCAGATGGAATAGTGAGGAAGACAAAAACTTGGCCCACATTCATGCATGCGTCAACGGCCACAAACAGAAACTCACCCTCCATCAGATAAAGGATGACTCGGGTAACATCATCAGTAACCAACGAGGCATTCAAGAGGCGGCCGCCAATTTCTACTCTCAACTGTTCACCAAAGAGCGAGTTCTCAGAGACAACGTATTTCTTGCCGAAATCCCTAACCTCATCAACGTAGCTGATAACACCCAGTTGGATCTCCCTCCGTCCGAACAAGAAGTAAAAGACGTTGTCTGGGCCCTGGATGCCCACAGCGCCCCGGGACCTGATGGATTCTCTGGGGTCTTCTTCAGAGAGTGCTGGAACATTGTCAAAAAGGACATCCACGAAGCGGCTAAGGCCTTCTTTCAGGGAGCTACCTACCCTAAAGCCATATCATCCGCCAACCTTATTCTCATCCCGAAGAAGGACAACCCCGAAATATTTCGTGACTTCCGCCCCATTAGTGTAACTCCACTTCCCAGTTTTTTTAAATAAATAATTAGATTCTAGTCATTATACAATTGATATTATTAAGCTTTAAATAATAAATGGTTTTAAATAATAAATTTTGGATGATAATATTTTGGAGGGAATTAATTTAGGACCACTTTTCAAATTTGAAAAGTTATTGTAACAACTTTGGGTCCACCATGATTAATTCTTAACTGATTTTTAAATCAATTCTTGAATTACTGAAAAGGGGAAGGGTTTTTCTACAAAATTTACTGAGTGGGAGGACCTATATGAAAATGAGTTATAGCGGGAGGGTTTTTTCTGAAAAATTTCCAATTCCTTCTTTAAAAATCATTTGGTTTAGGAGAGAGAGAAGCAGAGGCATTCAATTCTTCTTTTTCTTCTATCTCTCGAGCTCTCCACCGCTTTCGAGTGCTCTCGAGTTCTCTCGAGTTCCAATATTTTCTCGAGTCCCCCGCTCTTTTTGACTCGGCGATGATGACTCGGCGAAGACGACGATGATCTTGATGAAGGCGGTGGCGATCCTGACGGCTTGACGACGACCAAGTCGAGTTCGTAGATGACGACAGCGAGCTCTCCAGCCATGGTTGCCTGAGCCAGCCCGACGCTTCTGGAGGCAACCGGCGAGCGATCCTCCATCGACGACGCAGAGACCATTTGAGTGGTGAGTTCTACTCTGATATGTTCTTCCGTGTAGTTTTGTTCCTTGACCTAATTATTTTGATCTGGAAATTCCAGATCAGATCTCAGTGACGATCCTTTGAGTCGTGACTTGTTTCGAACACTCCATGACGATTTTGGGAGCGGAATCGAATAACTCGGTGAGTGAATCTCAGTTTTTGGAAGTCTGATCTATAGTTCTTAAGGTTCTGAACCACTACTCTTTCTCTTTTAGTTTCCAAGCAGTGATATCGTTTGATTTGGAGTAATTAGGAATTGGGATCTATAATTTTTGGTGAGTGTTTCCATCTTGTGATTTCTTATTGAACCAGAGGCCTGGGAGCCTGATTGTAGATTTATATTCTTTTTGTACCAGTGAGTGTACTGCAAGGGAGTGAAGGATCGTGTCTGTGTCCTCGTTACTCGACCCTCAGTTCAGAGTCCAAGTTCGTGTCAGGTAATCTTCTCTCCAATTCTTCTTATTGTTTTACTGGGTTGAACGTATTTTCAGAGAATTTTTGTTGTGTTGTATTGCTCGAGTTCGTGTTGCTCTTGGGAGTTCTGGATCATAGTCGAGACTGTGTACAGCCGTGTTGTGTTCCTGTGCCGACCATGGACGTGTCTAGCTTGATTATGCTGAGTCCGAGTTTTTGCGTGATCGGGTTCGAGTTCTAGTTTTGCAGTCGAAGCACCTGCTTGCTGACCAGTGTTCGTGTCCCTCTTGCTCGTGTCAGACCAAGATTTCGATCGTGTCCAATTGATATGGGGTGTTGGATGCAGTGGCAATTTCTTTATTTTTGTAGATTTTATTTGAGTGTATATTTTTATTTTTATTTGCATATTCTTTTTTATTCATATTTGTTCCAGTTTTGTAATATTTATAAGTTGTGTTGTGTGGAGTAGTGTATTTTTCCTCTGTTCATTTTCTTTCAAAATCTATGTTGTGGCGATGAGAAACTGGGATTGAGAGTTGAGTTATTTTGTTTGTCATTTTTTTCTTCTGTTGACAGTGAAGAGTTGGGTTTGGAGATTGAGTTCATATTTATTTTTGGCTCTTGGCAGTAAGAGCTGGGGTTGGGAGAGTGGAGTTGTATTTTATTTGACAATTCTGTTGGCAGTGAGAAGATGGCTTGGATACTTGAGTTCATAATTGTCATTCCTGACTTTAGGGAGTTGAGCTATATTTTATCGTTTTTACTATTGGCAGAAGCTGGATTTGGAGGAGTTAGTTTATATTTATTTGTCATTCTTGACTGTTGACAGTGAACCAAGAGCTGAGTTTAGTCATATATTTAATTGTAATATTAGTGACCATGGCAGGGAGACTGGGGGTTTTTGTCCATTAGTTACATTATTTTTTTATGAGTAATAATTGTGGTGTTGTAAGAACTATTGTTCAGTTAGGTATGGCTTATATTTAAATAGTACAGTAGAGTAACAGCAAGGGAGAGTTTCCCATATTTCTTCTCTTGCTGAGTTCTGGAACTCTAACTCATGAGGTGTACAGATCTTGGGTTTACCTGAACCCTAATTTAGATTTCAAGTTTACTAGTATGGTTGTGGTTAAAACAAGATCTTGGGTTTACTAGAATTTTTGAGTTAATAATTTTATAAAGTAGAAAACCAATTTAGAGTTTATGTTTAGTTCATAACCAACTTGTACAAATTATAAATTCAGGAAGACATCCAGTTCCTGATTACCAGTACTTTCCGGAGCCAGACAAGTACTCTTCTACGGTCTTGTACATTTACATTCATGTACCCTTTTCTTGTGACACGTCATAGCACGACATCATGTACTCCTGTATTCTGGTACTCTTGCTCTTGTACTTGTTAGTGTCGGGTGGGGAAATACACTAGCCATGTGACCAATCCCGGTTACTATATATTCCTGTGCCTAGCTTAGGCCTCGCACTGTGCACGCGAGTCCTAAGTCGAACCTTATTCATGTACTCCTGTACATGTACTCACCCCAGCCGGTTACATGGACTAGATGTATTTCGATATTGTGCACATCATGTCTGGTACTGCAGGATTATAGTTTCATTCCTGTACATTACATTCATGTACTTTACAATCATGTACGTTACATTTTCTGTACCTTACATTTCATGTATTATATCTCATGTACTCATTTCCTGTACTATTTTTCCTATATTTACCTGTTCATTCTTATATATCTTTTACCTGTACCCTTGTACCCATTTCATGTTCATGTTTCATTACCTAGAACTATACTTTGCTCTGCTCATGACTGGATAAGTTACAAGTATGTTTGTAGGATACTATTCTACCATATGGGCCAGAGCCCAGGATTTAGCTGAGCAGGATGAGGCTTAGCTTGAGGCTTCAGGTTTAGATTGCTTAGCTTTACTTTGAGATATTGACTTTAGAGTTCATAGCACTTTTCATTCCTGTTGATTCTGGTACATTATGATATCTGGATTTGTGGATTATGGTGATCTTTCTGGGATACGTTTTTAGATGCTGTGATTCTATACTTTCATGTTTATCTGGTTAGTTTTTCCTAGCTTGGTACAGCTTACTTCGTCGTGTCTAACGACGAAGGCTGGGCGTGTCCGACTCGTGTCCGATTATTCGGGAGCGAGTCGTAACATGTTTTTAGTGGTAGCCCATGCAGGTCTAGCCTAATGGTTCCTAGGTCTTAGTGTATTATTGGGGGACTTGATTTGCACTAGGGAAACTTGATTACAACATAGAAAAAATTGGAAAATAAGGGTATATCAGGTATATTGATATTCTATAAACACTTGTTGTATTTAGGTCTAGGTTATTTTAACAGTTTTCTGTTTTGCAGATAGTTCAAAAGCACGCGACACCGGGACAGTCGACCCACCTACACTTGAAGGTTTCGAGCTTCTACTACCTTCTATCACCCTACTATCCCCATGGGTAGTACATAGTTGACGGAGACGTTTGAAGAGTCCCTTGACAACCAGAAGGAGCATGCCAGACACCGAGCGCATATCTTGCACCGAGGAGCATATCGAGAACCCGGGGCCGCCACTGAAGATCATCTAAGTCTTGAGGATCCGACTCCTCTGAAGATTGAAGTCATCAACCGGGAGATCCAGCTCGTAGCACATACCTCAAGACGGAAAACTGAAGCTCGGGAGGAACATGAAGACTTATGATGAAGATAGAAACTACTGTGGATCCGTAAAGCGTTGCCACACTCAGACAGCATTTCTTCAGTCACCTCAGTGGGAGATCCAGATTTAGATCCAGTCAACGATCATTTGTATTTTCTGCCGCAGCTCAGGACACCACTAGGACGAATGCCGCAAAAGACGGAGGCTACGCTTGTACTATGGATCGCCAACTCACCAAGTCAAAGATTGTCCGGAGACCGTTGATCGTACTGCCCGAGAACAAGCACGAGGAGCACCAGAACTGCAGTAGAAGGACCCGCCTCTCCAGATTCAGCAGCTATATGGAGCATTACCGCATGGACCAGTCTACGTAAGGATAGTGAAGAAGATTGAAGTGATTCCAATCCCGGAAGAAATATTGAAGATAGATTGAAGACAGAAGATTTCTTTTGCATGGTTGGGAAAACCATGTATCTTGATTAGCAACCTAGTTTTTCTTAAATTTCTTTTAGCATCTTGACCATTTCTTGGAACTTCTTGTTTTCTATTTTGGAATCTTGGTTGGTATTCGAAACTTAACTCGAGATATTGTTTCCTATTCGTTGATTGGTACTCCTCCAATCCATTCTTCGTAACCTTGCTCTTTTCGAGATTCTACTCAGGAATTTTGTTTCCTATTCAAGACTAGTTACAATTTGTAAATTTTGTTTTCTTTCTGAAGTTCAATTTTCTATTTGGGGATTGTTGGAATTTGATTTTTTATTCAATACTTGTTTCTATTCACCATTCAAGACATCGTTTGGAAACTTCGGTTTCGACCTGTTCCCTATGTGAGATTTCGTTTCCTACGTGGCTTGTTTTCTACTTGAAAATTGTTCCGTTCACAACTTTGCTTCGATCTTGTTCCCTATTGAGGTATCGCTTGTTTCATGGATATTGTTTTACTCACCCATTGATTCTTTTTCCTACTCGTAACTTGATTCCATTCGAGATTTTAAGATCTTGTTCCTATTTTGAGACTTTGTTTTGTTCGTGATTTTGTCTCCCATCCAAGATTTACCGGACTTTGAATTTCAGTTCCTACTCGCGACTCGTTGAGACCGTGTTCCCTATTCCAAATCTTGTCTCCTCGTTGAGATTTTCTATTCAAGAATTTGTTCTTTATTCACGAATTTGTTGATACTTGATTTTCTATTTTCCACTGTGTACCTTATTGGAGATTTCGTTTTCTATTCAAGTTTTACTTGAGATTTCATTGTTATTCGAGATTTTATTGAAAGTCGTTTCCAGTACGGGATTTTATTTCTTATTTTTGAAACTTGTCTCCTATCTGATACCTTGCTTCAGTTCATCCTTCGAGACTCTGTTATCCCTTCGGGATAATGTCCCATATATGGAATCTTGTTACCATTCCAGATATCACTTGATGTTCCGTCATAATTTGGAACTTCGTCCTGTCTGAAATTTTAAATCTCCCTGGCTGCCCTTTTGTACTCACTGATTGGATCCCTTATCATTTTTAGTACCTAATAAACTCATGTATTCTAACAGTCAGGTAACTTCACCATTTTCGTGACTTGGACTATTGAAATTCATTTGAATTCCTTGAAACTCTTTTGAAATTCCTAGGAATAAAGTTGAGAGGCTATTCGACGACCTACTATGGCATGATAGTTGTGCGCTGCAGCCATTAGCGGGATTATGGAGACTGAGGGTTCACTGCAGCCAGTAGCGCACTAGCGAGGCAGGAACTCTAAGTTGAAGTGATTTCAGACACCCATAGGTTTTCGAGTATTGTCGAGACTTTTCATATTCTTCAAATCTTGATCTCTTGGGTTGTTTCGTCAATAATTGTTGGAAAATGGATAAGGTTGATAGAGTATTCGGAGACATATTGTTATTTTAGTCACGGAGCCGAAAGTCTACTGCAGTCAGATACATACTGGTGGGATAGGGATTCTAAGCAAAGTGGTTTCAGAAACCAACATGTTCTTGGATATTCTGGAGACTATATTTCCTTTTTATATGATTATTGGTTTTCGAGAATCACAAATCCTTGCATGTTCACCCTAATTTGATACTAATATCTCCTGAGTATTTCGTACGTTCCTCAAATCAACCCTTGCTAATTACCTTCTAGTATTGTATCATTAGATCATTGATTTCCTCAAATTATACATTGCCAGATTTTGATAACATACTTTGTTTGTGTCTTGTCTAAATTTTGATCTTAAATCATGTCTGTCTGACCATAATTTTCCTATCTTGTGCTAGCCACCTGTGTTAAACTATCGATTTTTGATCGTACTTAATAGTTTGTGTCTTCATGAATTTGCTCCTCTAAGATAAAATTGAACTTCATTCAATTCGTGCCTATTTAATTCTTGATCATTGTTAGATCGTATTATTTTAATTTCTTGTGTGTAATTATCGTATTTGACCTCAAGGCTCAGGGCGTCTCAAAGATTGTACTGGATCGGCAGAAGCACTGGACAGACAGCAGCAGACGACCATTGGAGTTCACAGTTGGAAGCAGAGTGTTCCTGAGGATCTCACCGACTAGGGGCGTCATCAGATTCGGCAGAGGCGGGAAGCTGAGTCCAAGATTCATCGGACCTTTCGACGTGACAGCGCGGATTAGCGAGGTGGCATATCGATTAGCGCTTCCAGCTAGTTTGGAGGAAGTGCACGACGTTTTCCACGTATCCCAGCTTCGACGCTACATTCTAGACCAGAGCCATGTGGCGGACTATTCTGAGCTGGAGGTGGGCCCGAGATTGACCTACGAGGAGCAACCAATAGAGATTCTCGATCGGAGAGAGAAGCGCCTGCGGAACCAGACTATTCCTCTTGTTCGCGTCATGTGGAGACATCACTCTCCAGGAGAGTCCACATGGGAGCGCGAGGATGAGATGCGGGAGAGTTATCCCACTCTGTTTGATTGATTTGATTGTACTCTGTTTTGTGGCATTCTATTTTCAATAAATGACTGGTGTTTGGATCTTTGTGAATTGCTGAGATTTTGTGTGTTCTTTGAATTTCGAGGACAAAATTTTTTTAAGGGAGGGAGATTTGTAACTCCACTTCTCGGTTTTTTTAAATATATAATTAGATTCTAGTTATTATACAATTGATATTATTAAGCTTTAAATAATAAATGGTTAAATAATAAATTTTGGATGATAATATTTTGGAGGGAATAAATTTAGGACCACTTTTCAAATTTGAAAAGTTGTTGTAACAACTTTGGGTCCACCATGATTAATTCTTAACTGATTTTTAAATCAATTCTTGAATTACAGAAAAGGGGAAGGGTTTTTCTACAAAATTTACTTAGTGGGAGGACCTATACGAAAATGAGTTATAGCGGGAGGGTTTTTCTAAAAAATTTCCAATTCCTTCTTTAAAAATCATTTGGTTCAGGAGAGACAGAAGCAGAGGCATTCAATTCTTCTCTTTCTTCTGTCTCTCGAGCTCTCCACCGCTCTCGAGTGCTCTCGAGTTCTCTCGAGTTCCAATATTTTCTCGAGTCTCTCGCACTTTTCGACTCGGCGACGATGACTCGGCGAAGACGACGATGACTCGGCAAAGACGACGACGATCCTGATGAAGGCGGTGGCGATCCTGATGGCTTGACGACGACCAAGTCGAGTTCGTAGATGACGACAGCGAGCTCTCTAGCCATGGTTGCCTGAGCCAGCCCGACGCTTCTGGAGGCAACCGGCGAGCGATCCTCCATCGACGACGCAGAGACCATTTGAGTGGTGAGTTCCGCTCCGATCTGTTCTTCCGTGTAGTTTTGTTCCTTGACCTAATATTTTGATCTGGAAATTCCAGATCAGATCTCAGTGACGATCCTTTGAGTCGTGACTTATTTCGAACACTCCACGACGATTTTGGGAGCAGAATCGAACAACTCGGTGAGTGAATCTCAGTTTTTGGAAGTCTGATCTATAGTTCTTAAGGTTCTGAACCACTACTCTTTCTCTTTTAGTTTCCAAGCAGTGATATCGTTTGATTTGGAGTAATTAGGAATTGGGATCTATAATTTTTGGTGAGTGTTTCCATCTTGTGAATTCTTATTGAACCAGAGGCCTGGGAGCCTGATTGTAGATTTACATTCTTTGTGTACCAGTGAGTGTACTGCAAGGGAGTGAAGGATCGTGTCCGTGTCCTCGTTACTCGACCTTCAGTTCAGAGTCCAAGTTCGTGTCAGGTAATCTTCTCTCCAATTCTTCTTATTGTTTTACTGGGTTGAACGTATTTTCAGAGAATTTTTGTTGTGTTGTATTGCTCGAGTCCGTGTTGCTCTTGGGAGTTCTGGATCGTAGTCGAGACTGTGTACAGCCGTGTTGTGTTCCTGTACGGACCATGGACGTGTCTAGCTTGATTATGCTGAGTCCGAGTTTTCGCGTGATCGGGTTCGAGTTCTAGTTTTGTAGTCGAAGCACCTGCTTGCTGACCAGTGTTCGTGTTCCTCTTGCTCGTGTCAGACCAAGATTTCGATCGTATCCAGTTGATATGGGGTGTTGGATGCAGTGGCAATTTCCTTATTTTTGTGGATTTTATTTGAGTGTATATTTTCATTTTTATTTGCATATTCTTTCTTATTCATATTTGTTCCAGTTTTGTAATATTTATAAGTTGTGTTGTGTGGAGTAGTGTATTTTTCCTCTGTTCATTTTCCTTCGAAATCTATGTTGTGGCGATGAGAAACTGGGATTGAGAGTTGAGTTATTTTGTTTGTCATTTTTTTCTTCTGTTGACAGTGAAGAGTTGGGTTTGGAGATTGAGTTCATATTTATTTTTGGCTCTTGGCAGTAAGAGCTGGGGTTGGGAGAGTGGAGTTGTATTTTGTTTGACAATTCTGTTGGCAGTGAGAAGCTGGCTTGGATACTTGAGTTCATAATTGTCATTCCTGACTGTAGGGAGTTGAGCTACATTTTATCGTTTTTACTATTGGCAGAAGCTGGGTTTGGAGGAGTTAGTTTATTTTTATTTGTCATTCTTGACTGTTGACTGTGAACCAAGAGCTGAGTTTAGTCAAATATTTTAATTGTAATATTAGTAACCTTGGCAGGGAGACTGGGGGTTTTAGTCCATTAGTTACATTATTTTTTTATGAGTAATAATTGTGGTGTTGTAAGAACTATTGTTCAGTTAAGTATGGCTTATATTTAAATATTACAGTAGAGTAACAGCAAGGGAGAGTTTCCCATATTTCTTCTCTTGCTGAGTTCTGGAACTCTAACTCATGAGGTGTACAGATCTTGGGTTTACCTGAACCCTAATTTAGATTTCAAGTTTACTAGTATGGTTGTGGTTAAAACAAGATCTTGGGTTTACTAGAATTTTTGAGTTAATAATTTTATAAAGTAGAAAACCAATTTAGAGTTTATGTTTAGTTCATAACCAACTTGCACAAATTATAAATTCAGGAAGACATCTAGTTCCTGATTACCAGTACTTTCCGGAGCCAGGCAAGTACTCTTCTACGGTCTTGTACATTTACATTCCTGTACCCTTTTCTTGTGACACGTCATAGCACGACATCATGTACTCCTGTATTCTAGTACTCTTGCTCTTATACTTGTTAGTGTCGGGTGGAGAAATACACTAGCCATGTGACCAATCCTGGTTACTATATATTCCTGTGTCTAGCTTAGGCCTCGTACTGTGCACGCGGGTCCTAAGTCGTACCTTATTCATGTACTCCTGTACATGTACTCACCCCAGCCGGTCACATGGACTAGATGTATTTTGATATTGTGCACATCATGTCTGGTACTGCAGGATTATAGTTTCATTCCTGTATATTATATTCCTGTACTTTATATTCATGTACGTTACATTTCCTGTACCTTACATTTCATGTACTATATCTCATGTACTCATTTCCTGTACTATTTTTCCTGTATTTACCTTTCATTATTGTATATCTTTTACCTGTACCCTTGTACCCATTTTATGTTCATGTTTTATTACCTAGAACTGTACTTTGCTCCGCTCCTGACTGGATAAGTTGCAGGTATGCTTGCAGGATACCATTCTACCATATGGGCCAGAGCCCAGGATTTAGCTGAACAGGATGAGGCTTAGCTTGAGGCTTCAGGTTTAGATTGCTTAGCTTTACTTTGAGATATTGACTTTAGAGTTCATAGCACTTTTCATTCATGTTGATTCTGGTACATTATGATATCTGGATTTGTAGATTATGGTAATCTTTCTGGGATACGTTTTTAGATGCTGTGATTCTATACTTTCATGTTTATCTGGTTAGTTTTCCCTAGCTTGGTACAGCTTACTTCGTCGTGTCTAACGACGAAGGCTGGGCGTGTCCGATTATTCGGGAGCGGATCGTGGCAATTAGTCTGTGCACCTTCACCAACAAAATCATCTCCAAGATCATTGCTTCTCGCATGTCAGACTTTCTCCCCAAGATCATCTTCGAGGAACAAAACGGCTTCGTCAGAGGCAGAAACATCCAGGATAACGTCATGCTTGCTCAAGAGTTAATCACCTGCATGAAACTTCCCGCAAGCGGCGGCAACATTGCGATCAAACTTGACATGGAAAAATTCTATGACAGAGTGGACTGGCAATTCATGATTTGGGTCCTCAGGGGATTCGACTTTTCGGAAACCTGGATCAATATTATCTGGAGATCGATCAGCAACTCCTGGTTCTCCACGGTTATCAACGGCCAAGCCGACGGATTCTTCAAATCTAGTTGCGGAATCAGGTAAGGAGACCCTTTATCATCCACCATTTTTATCATAACGACAGATGCATTGAGTAAAAAATCTGAACAAGATGACCAGAACGCCGAATTTCCAGCACTTTTATACTGCAAGTGGCTGCCCGATAATCACCCATCTCGCCTATGCTGATGACATCCTCGTCTTCACCTCCGGGGATGTGGGGTCGGTGGATGTGGTCCACAACACACTACAAAGATATGCCTCTTGTTCAGGCCAGAAGGTCAACCCCAGGAAGAGTGTCATCTACGCCCACCACAATATTAAAAGCGAAAGCACGATCA
The DNA here is from genome assembly GCA_029216955.1 of Iris pallida. Taxonomy (NCBI): domain Eukaryota; kingdom Viridiplantae; phylum Streptophyta; class Magnoliopsida; order Asparagales; family Iridaceae; genus Iris; species Iris pallida. Next base: position 5,801,832 of record JANAVB010041220.1, on the reverse strand, counting down.
GTCTCTCCAACATCACCTCGTTCTCTATTAGTCACCCACCCTTTTAATACCTAGGATGCCCCCTTATGTACGGCAAATCTAACGCCGGCATCTTTGATGACCTCATCAACAAAATCAGAAAAAAACTGGAAGGGTGGCACAATGCCACCCTATCTCCGGGTGGGAAGACGATCCTCATTAATCACGTGCTCACATCCATCCCCATATACACCCTCGCTGCGTGCTCTCCCCCCAAGAAGGTGCTGACCTCGATTGAAAACATCTTCAACAATTTCTTCTGGGGACACATCGGTGGCCACATCAAGCATAGTTGGGCCAGCTGGGAAACCATGACTAAACCCACTGAGGAGGGGGGATTGGGGTTCTCAAAACTTTCCCACACAGCTGACGCCTTCTCGATGAAGCTGTGGTGGAAGCTTCGTACGAGTAGCAATTTGTGGACAAGATTCATGAAGGCTAGATACTTCAAGCACATTCACCCATCACAGGCGACCGCCAACTGCAGATCTTCCACGGCATGGCGGCGTATCATCAATGGCCGTACTATAGTCGAACCGGTTATCCGTCTGCGCCTGGGAGATGTAGAATCCAACACCTTCCAAGAACGTTCGCATGAGACACCCTGCTTCGCCGCCTACCGGAGGCTCCGGAGCACAGCAGGATCAAGGACCGATGGGATGCGAAGAGGGAATAATGGGATTGGGACAAGATCCGAGATTGGGCTGGCGAGGAAGCGGAGGAGTGCATCCGCCGTCACGAGCTGAAGTTAAGTTCAGATGTTGACGAGCTACGTTGGTCAGCTTGTCAGGCAGGCGAATTCTCTGTTCGTTCAGCCAGACAAGTAGCCCGCGGTGTGAGGACCCTGATTTTTGGGAATTATTTTTTATTTTATTTTATAGTATTTCTAATTATTAGGTTATATTGTATATTTAATTAGGATTTTATATGTACTTTTTGTGTCTTTGATTGTTGGAGCACACGACATGTCCATCTCTCGAAACGTCCTTTATGAGTTTCGTAGTAGACATGATGACCTTAAATTTGATATATCATGTCCCATCCGAATTTGTCCCCTAGCATCCTTTTGACTTCGCGCAACTTCGAGTCAAATTTAGGCAATTAGATTATTTACCATAATTCCATACCTAGCTTCCCATGTGAGTTCGAAACTCGATATAGATCAAAACCATTTGACCCAATATATGGTTTTGATCCATTTTGAGTCTACGACATACATGCCAAGGGTGCCACTCAATCGAGTTTATATGTGCTATTTAATTGAGAATGTCACAAGAGACTTATTAGTTGACTTTTCGAGTTCGACTTGACTAGAAAATATATTTGGACCCTAACCTAGCCAACCCCACTTATAGAGCTATGATAGGTTGCCATGGCTTAGTATAATTATTTTGATATTTATTTTGGGATGTTATACATCCAAATAGATTTATATACAATTTTGCATATATATATATGATTATATTTATAATAGCCTAATATTTTATATATATATGGCCTTAGTCATGGTTAAGTTCTAAGATGCATAGCGACTAGAAATTTTGGTACGGTTAGTGTAGTTGTGTGCTTTGAGTAGTACATTAGCCTTGCTAGGGAAGGCCCGGCCATAGCTATGTCCCAAGTAGGAAAACCAGGTAAAATTGCGACTTAACCCCCACCGATAATTTATTATTAGATTATTGACTTTCTAGGAGACCCGGTTGTACTAATTTAGTCCCGACTTGACCCAAACCAAATCCAAATCTAAATAGACATGTAGTATACTCTCAAATACCTTCATGTTGATATATATTTTGTATATATAACTTATTAATATTAATATGTTTTCAATTTTGGAAAGTTTTTATTTATAGGAAGTGTCTACGTGTAATCCTAGTGTAATCCTTGTTGTCATTAGTTTATATTTGACCCAAAGTCCAACCCAAACCTATGTAGGCATGATGGACATTAATATATAACCATATATATTTAATATTTATTCAGATTTAGATTGCATTTATATTTAGAAATCTAACTAGTTCCATATTAGGAAACCATCAATGCAAATCTTTTTTGTATTTTAATTAAATCTAAATTTAATATTTAAAAAAATTTATGCTTCTGATCTAATAGAAGTACATAGATTTTAAATTAAGCCTCCTTCAATAATGACCATTGATTATAATATTTAAACAAATTATATTCCAAATTTAGCCTTATTAATAATCCTACTACTATCCAAATTATCTTATTCTAACATGTCCAATCTAATCGTACTTAAATTAAATAATATATATCTATCTTAATTATATATATGAATATATGAGTATCTCATAATTCTTATATTAAAAATAATGCACACCTTCTCTTTTTCTGTCACTCCCGTTTTCCGTTATACGTATTTTTCAGGATACGTATACGAATTTCTGACAATTGTCAGGTGGCCCGTATTTTTACTTATCTTGCTTAGCTTAGCCTTGGTTTAAATCTTGACTTGATTGGTTCAACATGACTTGGCTTGGCTTGGTTTGGTTTATATTGGGTTTAGATGAGAAGGGTTGCTATATAAGTCAACTTCTTCTCTCTCCTCCATTATTTGCATTTACTTCTTCATCTTCTTCATTTACTCCTCCCACCTACCAAGCCTAGGCAAGTGCAACTTGCTTCATGATGGATCTCAAGTTTTATTGTTTTATTCCCTTCCTTACTTCACTCTAAGCCTCTTAAGAACTTGACATTTTTGGATTTGATGGATGGATTCTTGTAGATCTAAGTTTGTAACTTTTTGGTTTTTCTTGGTTTTGATCTCTAAAACTTAGTTATTTTCGAAATCTAATAGTTCCATGTTGTAGAAAACTCAATTCTACCCAATTTTGGCTTTTGAACCGCTTGATTTCGACTTCGTATGAGAAAGTTATGCCATTTTTATGTTCATGGGTTCTCCACACCTTTTGGTGCTATCGGGACGATAAATAGTGCCGCACGCAGTGTCTTCGCTGCCGTGCGCCTGCGCGCCGCGCTTGCGCACAACGTGCGCAGTGGGCAATTCTGCCCGCGAGTAATGCACGACTTGCGTACCGCGCGCCTGCGCACTTCGCTGGCGTGCGCCGCGCTTGCGTGCAATATGCGTCGTACGGGCGATTATGCCCGCGCGCAATGCACGACTTGCGCGCCGTGCGCCCGCGCACTTCGCTGCCGTGCGCCTATGCGCCGTGCTTGCGCGCAACGTACGCCGTAGGCGATTATGCCCGTGCGCAATGCACGACTTGCGTGCCGCGCGCCCGCGCACTTCTCTGTCGCGCGCCCGTGCAACGTGCGCCGTGGGCGATTTTGCCCGTACGTAATACACGACTTGCGCGCTACGCGCCCGCGCACTTTTCTGCCGGACGCCCGTACAGTTTTCTGCCGCACAATGTGCGCCGTGCTTGCACGCAACGTGCATCATAGGCAATTTTGCCTGCACAACTTGCGTGCAGGTCACTCCATATGACTGTTTTTGCCCGTTGGGCTATTTTGTATCTAAAATCTTGAAAAACTCAAAACATAAAAGTTGTAGATCTTTTCCTTGGCTTCAAGAATATTTTACTAGTTATTTTATACAAGTTTCACACATTCATGATAATGTAAGGTTAGAACACGATAGTGGCCTGTTAAGGCGTCCTCTTAACAAGTATCAAGTAACATGATAATTCTTGATAGTGACCCGTCGTGTTGCACTCTTGACAAGTAACTTGACATGATAATTCTTGATGGTGGTCCGTTGTGATGCACTCTTGACTTGATAAAGTAAACCTAACATGATAATCTCGATATGCCTTGCTAAGTAAATCTTGTCTTGACACCGTGGGTGTTTGTGCTTGTATAAGCTACATGTCTCATCTCGCCTCATGTCTAGGATATGAATTCCTGATTTCCACGGTCAGGGGTTTATACTGTATATGACTAGGATAATGACTAGAGTGATCAAGTAGTTCATAAAGAGATTTCTCAACTACAAGCAGTCCCGTTATCTGGGCGCTTTTAATTGGACTTGTAGCCTGCCGTCGAGTAGGGCACATTTCCAGCACACTGTTATGTGTTGAACCTCTAAGTCACCTAATCCAACTCTCTCAACTTGTGACCGGATAACCTGTATTAAGACTGCAGGGCTTGTGGCTGTTGGAACATCTCAATGCATCTTTTTAGTAACTAAGCTTGTGACACCCTAGTTAGTTAAAGTATCAAGCTGTACTCTTTGCTTGGCCGTGAATGATGGATGGAGTCCTATTTTGTCTAGTCTTGCCTAGATCCAGTACATGGCTATCTCAGGACATGCTTGTTTATGCATTACTTTATCGATAATTGGTTAGAGACTAAGTTCTGTTCAGGTGAAGGGTTACAACCCCGATCCTTGTTTGGTTTACGGGTTGTAACTTGGTTACCGGAATAGTCCGTTAGTCATCTTATCGTTTATCACCCTGCTTTCTCTAACTCATGTCTTTCGTTATCCTTTATGTATCATGTGCTAGTATGCTGGTTTTAGTTCTACAGTGAAGCCTCCCTTGTGGCACTTGCTCTTTCTGGGGTCTGACCCAGCTAGTTTTGTATGGCCAGATTTTGGAGTAGCTCTCGAGGATCTCCCTGTCTTCCAGCCAGATGGTGACCACTAGGCGCAACCCTGGCAACGAGTGGGTTCTTATTTTGCTACCCCACTCCCTTGTAAAAATATTCTTTTGAGGCGTTTAGCCGCCGATCAAGTGTTAGCTCGTTTGCAACTTTACTTACTGTCTGCCTACGGGCTGTAACATGATTGACAAATCCTAGGGTTGATCATGTATGACTGAAATTCTTGCTAGTCTTTACGTTTTATATGACTAGATTCATGATCATCTGAATATATAATGTTTGGGACGCCTTACTTTGTATGTCTGATGATCTAACATCTTGTCACATTTACTTACTTGCTTGGGATTGAGACACTAGGCTTGTTCATGACCATAAAAGACTGATGGTTTGTAGTAAACCCTCATGCACCTAGACAGCCGTGACCGTATATCGAGGTAGATTATACTTCAATGTACGTAGCTGGCTGTGTCTGTCCTCCGCTCTCCAGTATTCTGGTTCTGGGGCGTGACACAGTTTAAGTGGTAGCCCATGCAGTATCCAGTATTCTTTATACCAATGTAGCATTGATGGCCAGCATGCAAGTTCAGTCCAGCATAATTGAGAGGATTAAGATGGCGCAAACAAGAGATTCTAAGCTTCAGCGACTTAGAGCAGAGTGTGAAGCAGGACGAAGACCAGAGTTATACATTCTTGAAGATGGTACACTTCGACATGGGAGGCTTCTTTGTGTACCCAGTAGTGATATCAGGCAAGAGATCATGTCAGAGGCTCACAGTTCTCAGTATTCCATTTATTCCGGTAGCACGAAGATGTACCGAGACATCCGTCAGCATTTCTGGTGGAATGGCATGAAGAGGGAGATAGCCCGGTTTGTCTCTCGTTGTTTAGTTTGCCAACAAGTTAAAGCTGAACATCGGAGGCCAGCTGGACCTCTTCAACCTTTACCGATCCCAGAATGGAAATAGGAGCATATTACCATGGATTTTGTAACTGGGTTACCTAAATCTCCAGATGGAAGAGATGCTATATGGGTTATAGTTGATCGCCTCACGAAGGTAGCTCATTTTCTCCCCTTCAGAGTTGGTCAGTCGATGGATCAGCTAGCAGAGATGTACCTCAGGCAGATAGTCAGGTTGCATGGAGTACCAGTCAGTATTGTATCCGACAGAGATTCAAGATTCACATCGTACTTTTGGCGGAGTCTTCATGGGAGCTTGGGGACTCGACTCAAGTTCAGTTAAGCTTATCATCCGCAAACAGATGGTCAGTCAGAGCGCACGATCCAGACTCTTGAAGATATTTTGCGGTCCTGTACACTCGATTTCGGTGGTTCGTGGGAAGATCACCTGCATCTCATAGAGTTCTCCTATAACAACAGTTTCCAGGCTAGTATCCAGATGGCACCCTTTGAAGCACTGTATGGCAGGAAGTGCAGATCATCTTTAGCTTGGGATGATGTCGGCGAGAGACAGATGCTTGGTCCAGAGATGATTATGCAGACAATCGAGGTGGTCAAACAAGTCAGAGATCATCTTCGAGTCGTACAAGACCGTCAGCGCCATTGGACCGATTCTCATCGGCGCCCTCTTGAGTTTTCTATCGGCGACCACATATTCCTTAGGATCTCGCCTACCCGTGGCGTCATTCGATTCGGCATACGGGGTTAGTCCTAGGTATATAGGGCCATTTGACATTCTCGAGCGAGTAGGTGATGTGTCCTATCGTCTTGCTCTTCCACCGTCGTTACGTGAGGTACATGACGTATTCCATGTATCCCAATTGCGATGGTATATCCCGGATCCGAGCCATATCCTTGGTCATTCGGAATTGGTTGTTGGTACCAACCTTTCGTATGAGGAAAGGCCCGTATCTATATTGGACCGAAGGGAGAAGATACTCAAGAACAAGACTATTAAGTTAGTCCGTGTTGCTTGGGGTCATCACTCTTTAGGTGAGTCAACGTAGGAGCGTGAGGATGATATTCGTTTGCGATATCCGCACCTATTTGACTCATATGGTATAATGTCTTCTTTATGCCTTATGCTTTAATTTCCTTGCTTGCATGAATGATTGCTTGGTTGACTGCTAGTCGTAGATTGCCGGTATTAATGTAGCTTGCCCCGACACCTCTAGCCTCTTGGTAAAATTCCGAGGACGAAATTCTTTCAAGGTGGGTAGAGTTGTCACTCCCGTTTCCCGTTATATGTATTTTCAGGATACATATACGGATTTCTGACAATTGTCAGGTGGTCCATATTTTTACTTATCTTGCTTAGCTTAGCCTTGGTTTAATCTTGACTTGATTGGTTCAACTTGGTTCAAAATGACTTGACTTGGCTTGGTTTGGTTTATTTTTGGTTGAGATGAGAGGGGTTGCTATATAAGTGAACTTCTTCTCTCTCCTCCATTATTTGCATTTACTTCTTCATCTTCTTCATTTTCTCCTCCCACCTACCAAGCCTAGGCAAGTGCAACTTGCTTTATGATAGGTCTCAAGTTTTATTGTTCCATTTCCTTCCTTACTTCATACAAAGCCTCTTTAGAACTTGACATTTTTGGATTTGATGGATAAATTCTTGTAGATCTAAGTTTGTAAATTTTTAGGTTTTTCTTGGTTTTGATCTCTAAAATTTGGTTATTTTCGAAATCTAATAGTTTCATGCTGTAGGGAATTCAATTCTACCCAATTTTGGCTTTTGAACTGCTTGATTTCGACTTCGTATGAGAAAGTTATGCCATTTTTGAGTTCATGGGTTCCCCACACCTTATGGTACTGTCGGGACGATGAACAGTGCCGCGCGCAGTGTCTTCGGTATCGTGCGCCATCGCGCCGTGCTTGCGCGCAACGTGTGCCATGCACGGATATAAACATGTGCCCGCGCGCGGATATAAACATGTGATCAGGTCAAGATTTCGGAAAGATTAGAAGACACGAGTAGAGATCAAGGGCGAGTGCTGGTTGGGACATCTATCCAGTGAAACCCTCGTACATCTTGATTTACAAGACCTGCATGGGCCACCACTTATTGTTCTCCATGTCGTTTCTTCAGCGGCATTGTTTCTGGTCCTACCGATCAGCAAGGCGGAGCATCTCCAGTGGACCAACAGCAACCTGGAGACCAAGCCCAGCACTCTGGAGCGGCCTTCCGAGTCATGCATTCCGGGGATCCAGAGCCCCCAGTTCAACCCGTCCAGCCTGTAGAGCCTGATAATGGAACCCTGGTGGGTCTCATCAGGGAATTGCTTGTATCTCAAAATCATCGGGGCGATGCCCTGCACCAGACAGTACAAGATGCCATGGACAGAGCTGGTTACCAAGGGAACAACGCGGCCAACAGCTTCAAGCGTCTGAACCCTCCCTTCTTTGACGGCACTGAAGATGCTATTGCTACTGATGCATGGCTTCAGGACACAGAGGTTATCCTGGAAGCAGCTAGGATTCCTGAGAATGAGAAGGTGTCCGTTGTGCGCCTGCAGTTGTTAGACTTAGCCCGCAGTTGGTGGGCGATGCTAGCAGTTGGATTACCGATGCCTGTCTCATGGGCGGTATTCAGCAACAAGTTCCAGACCAAGTACTTCGATGTAGTAGCTCGGTATGATCTGCAGACGAGATTCACAAATCTCAAGGAGATGGGCAGGACGGTCGATGGATATGCGGTCGAGTTTTCTAGACTTAGTCGGTTTGCTCCCACCTTGGTGGCAACCGAATTGGATCGAGCCCAGCGATTCCAGCAGGGGCTCCACCTAGAGATTATCATATCGGTGGAACAGTTTGAGCACCAGACGTTTGATGCCGTCTTGCGAGCAGCGAAGAGGCATAAGTTTACTTCACAGAGGATTATAGATAGAAGCGAAGGACGGAAGAGGTTTCATGGGCAGATGTCCCACTCTTCAGCACCTGTCCCGGCAGCTACGGCCTTGACTCTTGGAGCTCCTTGGAGGGTGACCACAGTTTTGTCGGTTCAGCACTCGACGCTGGCGTATCCTCAGCAACAGAAGCAGAAGCAGTCTTCCACAATGGACTGCACTCATTGTGGGAAGCCAGGGCACATAGTATCAGAGTGTCGTAGAGCACAGGGATTGTACTTGGCTTGTGGGGCACCAGATCATAAGATAGGGTCCTGTCCGAATAGAACCAGTTCATCGTCATCAAACCTAACCAATCCATCGGTTAGGGGTCCAGCACCAGTGCAACAGCAGTACCAGCCTCCGAGGCCATTGTCGCCTTAGGATTAGCAGTATGCCCAAGCTCAGATTCAGAACAGGCAGAGGTCACCAGCAGAGGGAACCAGCACCAAGAGGGCAAGGTCAGGCTATGGCTCTGACCGTAGCAGAAGAGTTAGCTTCAGGTGAGGTGGTGGCAGGTACCATTCTCGTCAACTCTTTTCCAGCATCAGTGTTATTTGATTCAGATGCATCGCATTCAATTATGTCTGCACGATTCGCAACACGGATAGGACTGGAGCCCGAGTCATTATCAGTAAGGCTCAATATACTTACTGGTAACGGTCTTGTAGGGGTAGATAGAGTCTATTCTTCGTTTCGAATCGTAGTTAGAGGTAGAGAGTTTCCTGCTAGATTGATAGAATTTCCGATGGCCGACTATGATGTGGTCCTAGGAATGGATTGGTTAAAGGATCAATACGCAAGAATAGACTGCCATATTGGCAGGATTATTTTTGGTATTCCAGGCGAACCAGAGTTTTCATTTTCCAGAGGCGAAGTAGAACCTTCTCCACCAGTATTGCGGATGGAAGTAGCAGAAGCAGTTCAATTTCCCAGAGTAGTAGAAGAGTTTCCTGATGTGTTTCCCAAAGAGCTTCCAGGTATGCCACCGGAAAGAGAGATAGAGTTCACTATCGACTTGATTCCAGGGACGAAACCAGTGTCAGAGAGAGTCTACATAATGGCACCATCAGAGTTGGAGATCTTGTACAAGATGATTGAAGAACTCAGAACCAAGGGATTCATTCGTGCTAGTGGATCGCCTTGGGGAGCCTCGATGCTTCTTATGAAGAAGAAGGATGGTACGTCAAGATTATGTGTTGATTATCGTACCTTGAATTCTGAAAAATCAAGAACATATATCCTTTACCAATGATAGATGATTTATTTGATCATCTCAGTGGGTCAGCAGTATTCACGAAGATTGACTTGCGGTCAGGGTACCATCAGATCAGAGTCAGAGAGCAAGACATCCCGAAGACAACATTCAGATCTAGATATGGACATTAGGAGTTCCTTGTTATGCCATTTGGAGCGACGAATGCGCCAGCGGTATTCATGGATCTCATGAATCGTATCTTCATGCCTTATTTGGATCAATTTGTGATAGTGTTTATAGACGACATCTTGGTCTATAGCAAGAATGGGGCAGAGCATGAGCAGCATCTTTGTGTAGTTCTTCAGATTCTCAGAGAGCACCAGTTGTATGCAAAGTTCAGTAAGTGCAAATTTTGGCTTGATCGTATTTCATACTTAGGTCACATCATCACCAGAGGTGGAATGGAAGTTGACCCCCAGAAGATATTGGCCATAGAGACGTGGCCAGCACCTAGCACCGTCGCAGAAGTTTGGAGTTTTCTAGGATTGGCCGGCTATTACCGACGGTTTGTCTCAGACTTTGCTCGAATTTCAGTACCATTGACTCAGTTAACCCGTAAGGATGTGCAGTTTGCTTGGACAGCAGAGTGTTAGAGTTCATTTGAGAAGTTGAAGCGGAGATTGATGACGGCTCCCATTCTCACGCTTCCAGATGGGACTGGAGGATTTTCAGTTTATTGTGATGCTTCTGGCAGAGGATTGGGATGCGTCTTAATGCAGCATGGTAAGGTAGTAGCTTATGTGTCACGTCAGCTTCGTGATCATGAGAGGAATTACCCAACCCAAGACTTGGAATTAGCAGCGGTGGTTTTAGTACTCAAGTTGTGGAGGCATTATTTGTATGGAGATCGGATAGAGATTTTTACCGACCACAAGATTCTTAAGTATGTGTTTACCCAAAAGGATCTTAACATGCGTCAGAGAAGATGGCTAGAACTACTTGTGGATTATGACATCAACCTGCAGTATCATCCTGGGAAGGCTAATGTAGTTACAGACGCGTTGAGCAGAAGAGCAGGAGTCTATTTCCTAACAGCACAACCAGAGTTATTAGCAGATCTTCAGAAGATGGGAATAGAAGTAGTTCTTCCTACCAATATGGCATTGATGGCCAGCATACAAGTTTAGTCTAGTATAGTTGAGAGGATTAAGTTAGCTTAGTTAGCAGATTCTAAGCTTCAGCGGCTTAGGGCAGAATGTGTAGCATGACGTAGACCAGAGTTATGTATTTATGAAGATGGTACACTTCGACATGGGAGGCGTCTTGGTGTACCCAGTGGTGATATCAGACAAGAGATGATGGCAGAGGCTCACAGTTCTCAGTATTCAATTTATCCCAGTAGCACGAAGATGTACCGAGACATCCGTCAGCATTTTTGGTAGAATGGTATGAAGAGGGAGATAGCCCGGTTTGTCTCTCGTTGTTTAGTTTGCCAACAAGTTAAAGCTGAACATCAGAGGCCAGCTGGACTTTTTCAACCTTTACTGATCCCAGAATGGAAATGGAAGCACATTACCATGGATTTTGTAACTGGGTTACCTAAATCCCCAGCTGGAAGAGATGCTATATGGGTTGTAGTTGATCGTCTCACGAAGGTAGCTCATTTTCTCCCTTTAGAGTTGGTCAGTCGACGGCTCAGCTAGCAGACATGTACCTCAGTTAGATAGTCAGGTTACATGGAGTACCAGTCAGTATTGTATCCGACAGAGATTCAAGATTCACATCGCACTTTTGATGGAGTCTTCAAGAGAGCTTGGGGACTCGACTCAAGTTTAGTTCAGCTTATCATCCGCAGACAGATGGTCAGTCAGAGCGTACAATCCAGACTCTTTAAGATATGTTGCGGTCATATACACTCGACTTCGATGGTTCATGGGAAGATCACCTGCATCTCGTGGAGTTCTCCTATAACAACAGTTTCCAGGCTGGTATATGGCACCCTTTGAAGCACTGTATGGCAGGAAGAGCAGATCACCTTTAGCTTGGGATGATGTCAGCGAGAGACAGATGCTTGGTCCAGAGATGATTACGTAGACAATCGAGGTGGTCAGACAAGTCAGAGATCATCTTCGAGTTGCCCAAGATCGTCAGCGACATTGGGCCGATTCTCATCGGCATCCCCTTGAGTTTTCAGTCGACGACCATGTGTTCCTTAGGATCTCGCCTACCCGTGGCGTCATTCGATTCGGCGTGCAGGAAAAGCTTAGTTATAGGTATATAGGGCCATTCGACATTCTAGAGCGAGTAGGTGATGTGTCCTATCGTCTCGCTCTTCTACCGTTATTACGTGAGGTGCATGATGTCTTCCATGTATCCCAATTACGACGGTATATTCCGAATCCGAGACATATCCTTGATCATTCGGAATTGGTTGTTGGTACCAACCTTTCGTATGAGGAAAGTTCCGTATCCATATTGGACCAAAAAGAGAAGATACTCAAGAACAAGACAATTAGTTAAGTCTGTGTTGCTTGGCGTCATCACTCCTTGGGTGAGTCAACGTGGGAGCGCGAGGATGATATCCGATTGCGATATCCACACCTGTTTGACTCATAAGGTATAATGTCTTCCTTATGCCTTATGCTTTTACTTCCTTGCTTGCATAAATGATTGCTTGATTGACTGCTAGTCGTAGCTTGCTTATGATTAATATAGCTTGTCTCGACACCTCTAGCCTCTTGATTAAATTTCGAGGACGAAATTCTTTTAAGGTGGGTAGAGTTTTCACTTCCGTTTCCCGTTATACGTATTTTTCAGAATACGTATACGGATTTCTGACAATTGTCAGGTGGCCCGTATTTTTACTTATCTTGCTTAGCTTAGCCTTGGTTTAAATCTTTACTTGATAGGTTCAACTTGGTTCAACATGACTTGGCTTGGCTTGGTTTGGTTTATATTGGGTTGAGATGAGAAGGGTTGCTATATAAGTCAACTTCTTCTCTCTCCTCCATTATTTGTATTTACTTCTTCATCTTCTTCATTTACTCCTCCCACCTACCCAGCCTAGGCTAGTGTAACTTGCTTCATGATGGATCTCAAGTTTTATTGTTCCATTCCCTTCCTTACTTCATTCTAAGCCTCTTTAGAACTTGACATTTTTGGATTTGATGGATGGATTCTTGTAGATCTAAGTTTGTAACTTTTCAGTTTTTCTTGGTTTTGATCTCTAAAACTTGGTTATTTTCGAAATCTAATAGTTCCATGTTGTAGGAAATTCAATTCTACCTAATTTTGGCTTTTGAACCGCCTGATTTTGACTTCGTATAAGAGAGTTATGCCATTTTCATGTTTATGGGTTCCCCACACCTTTTGGTGTTGTCGGGACGATGAACAGTGCCGCGAACAGTGTCTTCGCTGCCGCGCATCCGCACGCCGCGCTTGCGCACAACGTGTGCCGTGGACGATTTTTCCCGCACACAATGTACGACTTGTGCGTCGCGCGCCCGTGCACTTCGCAGCCGCGCGCCCGCGCGCCGCGCTTGCGCGCAACGTGCGCCGTGGACGATTATGCCCACGCGTAATGCACGACTTGGGCGCCGCGCGCCCGTGCGCCGCGCTTGCGCGCAATGTGCGCCGTGGGCGATTATGCCCGCATGCAATGCACGACTTGCCCGCCTCGCGCCCGTGCACTTCTTTGCCGCGCGCCCGCGCGCCACGCTTGCGCGCAACTTGCGCCGTGGGCGATTTTGCCCCCGCGCAATGTACGACTTGCGCGCCGCGTGCCCGCACACTTTTCTGCCGCACGCCCGCGACATTTTCTGCCGTCCAATGTGCGCCGTGCTTGCGCACAACGTGCGCAGTGGGCAATTTTGCCTGCGCAACTTGTGCGCAGGTCACTCCATATGACTGTTTTTGCCCATTTGGGCTATTTTGTAGCTAAAATCTTGAAAAACTCAAAACATGAAAGTTGTAGATCTTTTTCTTGGCTTCAAAAATATGTCATAGTTATTTTATGCAAGTTTCTCTCATTCATGATAATGTAAGGTTAGAACACGATATTGGCCTGTTAAGGCGCCCTCTTAACAAGTATCAAGTAACATGATAATTCTTGATAGTGACCCGTCGTGGTGCACTCTCGACAAGTAACTTGACATGATAATTCTTGATGGTGGTCCATTGTGACGCACTCTTGACTTGATAAAGTAAACCTAACATGATAATCTCGATATGCCTTGCTAAGTAAATCTTGTCTTGACACCGTCGGTGTTTGTGCTTGAATAAGCTACATGTCTCGTCTTGCATCATGTCTAGGATATGAATTCCTAATTTCCACGGTCAGGGATTCATACTGAATATGACTAGGATAATGACTAGAGTGGTCAAGTAGTTCATAAAGAGATTTCCCAGCTACAGGCAGTCCCGTTATCTGGGCGCTTTTAATTGGACTTGTAGCCATGCCGTCAAGTAGGGCACATTTCCAGCACATTGTCATGTGTTGAACCTCTAAGTCACCTAATCCAACTCTCTCAACTTGTGACCAGATAACCTGGATTAAGACTGCAGGGCTTGTTGCTGTTGGAACATCTTGATGCATCTTTTTAGTAACTAAGCTTGTGACAACCCTAGTTAGTTAAAGTATCAAGCCGTACTCTTTGCTTGGCCGTGAATGATGGATGGAGTCCTATCTTATCTAGTCTTGCCTAGATCCAGTACATGGCTATCTCAGGACATGCTTGTTTATGCTTTAATTTATCGATAATTGGTTATAGGCTAAATTTTGTTCAGGTGAAGGGTTAATAGCCCGGTCCTTGTTTGGTTTACGGGTTGTAACTTGGTTACCGGAATAATCCGTTAGTCATCTTATCGTTTATCACCCTGCTCTCTCTAACTCATGTCTTTTGTTATCCTTTATGTATCATGTGCTAATATCTGGTTTTAGTTCTTAAGTGAAGCCTTCATTTTGGCACTTGCTCTTTCTCGGGTCTGACCCAGCTGGTTTTGTATGGACAAATTTCGAAGTAGCTTCCGAGGATCTCCCTTTCTTCCAGCCAGATGGTGACCACTAGTTGCAACCCTGGCAATGTGTGGGTTCTTACTTTGCTCCCCCACTCCCTTGTAAAAATATTCTTTTGAGGCGTTTAGCTGCCGAGCAAGTGTTAGCTCGTTTGCAACTTTACTTACTGTTTGTCTACGGACTGTAACATGATTGACAAATCCTAGGGTTGATCATGTATGACTGAAACTCTTGCTAGTCTTCACGTTTTGTATGACTAGCTTCATGATCATCTGAATATGTAATGTTTGGGACGCCATACTTTGTATGTCTGATGATTTAACATCTTATCACATTTACTTACTTGCTTGGGATTGAGACACTAGGCTTGTTCATGACCATAAGAGACTGATGGCTTGTAGTAAACCCTCATGCATCTAGACAGCCGTGACCATATATAGTGGTAGATTATACTTCAATGTACGTAGCTGGATATGTCTGTCCCCCGCTCTCCAGTATTCTGGTTCTGGGGAGTGATATTTTCGTCCAAAAATATTCTCCAAATTCGCTAGAAAAGTCAGCCACATTTTTTACCCGATAAAGCAACTTAGAAGGGCTATATCTCCTAGCTCTGGACTCGAAACGCGTCCCATTTTTTTTTGTTGGAAGCGTATTGAGGTAAGTTCAAAAACATATTTTAATAGACAAAATTCATTTTGTAGATTTCTGTAAAATGTTTTGAGTATTAGATTCCCGAAAAACAAACATGTTTCGATATTTTTGCGATTCCTGGAGATTCTGCAAACGAAAATGCGATCCGTTTAGTTTTTTGGAAAACTGATACGAATATCTATATCATCTCCTAACTAAATAAATCTAATAGGTACAATATTAATTATAATTAGATAATAGACTATTTTTAGCATTCGGAGACGTTTGTTCGGATCTTAGTTCCTCGGCTGCTGTTGTTCCACCTACTTTCCTGTCTGATCTTCGTCACCACAGTGCTCACGACCTAGGCAAGTACACATTGCCAAACTTTACAGTACTTATATGTTTTTCTATTTCCATTATTTTTTGCTTCGTTACATATTCCTCTTGTTTCATGTTATGGTTACTTTCTAGTTTCACGTGCACGTAGATTTTTACTTTTCTTTCTATACTACTTGTTCTATCATTTCTATCTTGTTCATGTCTAGTGATAGTATTGATATGCCTGTGCCATATTTTTCCTGACCTGATTGACCTGTACTTGACTTTGACATGACTAGACATGCTTGACTTCCTAGTACCTTAGAAGAGAATGTTTTATTAGCAGTGGCTATCCTCTATTGTTAGTGCCTCCCCGGGCTACGATAGAGAACCTATTATAGGACTGTTAGTGCCTCCCCGGGCTACGGTTTTAGCCACGATTAATATTATATTCTCATGACATGTCACCATCTGTAGAGTTCCCTTACGTGTCATCTTTTTCTCTACTTGTTATTCCTATTTTTCTTGCATGTTATTTACTGTACTGTAGGCATGTATATTATGTGTCTTGCTAGTCCTCTGAGGACCTGGTGATCTCTCCAGGTTATAGCTAAGCTGGTAATTTCGATGGATGGTAATATTTTGCGTCTGCAGGATTCAGGTATCCTTGGTGCATGATTTCATTTTATTATTCTCTCGTGCTGCATATTCTTATCTTGATATATTCTGCTTATTAGCCTATTTTATTAGACTCGTGTTTCCTTTCGAATCTATTCGGACATGTATGCTAGTGGGCTGCAGACTACGAACCATATTATTTATTCTTGATATTTCATTATTTATTGTGGATTAATATTAGTTAGTTGAGATTTACTGTATTTTACAGCTTATGTATCCATACGAGGCCTATGTACTTCGTATTGATACAGCTGGCATGTCTACGTTCCTAGTCCTACGTATTTTAGGACTGGGGCATTACACGCGGACCAGGGGCACCTTCTTCGATCAGTGCCGCCTTCTGGCAGACGTGTATCCCCAAGAAATGGTCCATCCTGATCTAGATAGCAATCAGGAACAAGCTTCCGACCGACGACGTACTGTACTCCATTGGATTCATCTTAGCCTCCGCCTGTAATTGTTGTGCAGCTCGTCAATCGAAAACCGTTGACCACATCTTCAGCCAGGGCGATCTCCCCGTACAGGTCTGGAACATGCTCTCTCAGCGTTGTAGACAGGATCAGGTGGGCGGAAGCCTCAACGAACTATTAGCAGGGCGGGCGCTCGCCTCCTACGACCACTAGATCGTCGCAGCTGCTGCCACGTGGGTATTATTGAAGAATCGTAACAAGACCAGGTATGAAGGAAACCAGTTCAACACGGATAGGCTTATCCGGGAAGTAATCAGGCAGTGCCAGAATTCAGAGCGTCTGTTCGCATAGACCGACTGGCTTTTGGGAGTCCCTCCTCGTTTAGTCCTCCGGTTTGGTTTTTTGTTTTTTTGGGTATACTTGTATAGGCGTCGGCATTTTGTGCCTCAGGTATACTTGTACAGGCTTCGGCATTTTGAGCCTTACCGAATAAATGGGGTTTTTTTTCAATATATATATATATATATATATATATATATATATATATATATATATATATATATATATATATATATATATATATATATATATATGCGCCTTATGGTTCGGCCTTTCTCGGCTTTTTCGAATAAAATGGATGGTATATATATATATATATATATATATATATATATATATATATATATATATATATATATATATATATATATATATATATATATATTTTATATATATATATAAATATATATATATATATATATATATATATATATATATATATATATATATATATATATATATATTTTATATATATATATAAATATATATATATATATATATATATATATATATATATATATATATATATATATATATATATATATATATATATATATATATGTTAGAGAGTGAGGAGGGAAGGGAAGAAGAATGTGTGTGCTAGTTTGTATATATATATATATATAGAAAAAATATATATATATATATATATATATATATATATTTATATATATATATATATATATATATATATATATATATATGTTAGAGATTGAGGAGGGAAGGGAAGAAGAATGTGTGTGCTAGTTTGTTGGTAGTGTTAGAGAGTTAGTTGTTAGTGACATGTTAGAGGTTTAGTTAGATATAAGTTACATGTTATATCATATTAGTCAGATGGTTTAGATGTTAGTAAGACAACTAGCTATAATAGATATCTTAGGATATAGTCTTTGGTGGGTAATGGTTGTAAGTTAGTTTTGTTTGATATGTTAGAGGAATATGTATATACCTTAGAGTTAATGAGTTAGTTAGATAGTTGGTCAAGGTATCTTGGTGTCTCATGATACCAAGTTAGTATTTCAAGGTAAATGAGATTTACCTTTACCTTCAATGTATATGATAAGTTTACCTTATGACCTGTCACGACCCGCACCCTAGAGTAAGGGCACGAGACGTGGGTACGTCCAGCCTACGCCGCAGTATTGGTGGTAGAACGCTATCCTAGGTCACATACATCTAACAGTTATAAGGTACCTATACAGTATATACACTCCGAATGGAGGTGACATAATAAAGTACAACTCAATCACAACTAAGGAAGAAAATACGATAAGATAGAATAGATGAACCACAAAATCCACAGATGATAATACAGATGAAAGATATAGCTATAAGTCTAAGTTAGACAACTCCACAATCCAGAACACAATCACCAAATATATACAAGTGTATCCAGCAAGACATGAAGATAAATAGAACTAGCCTAGCTAACTAGCCTAGTCTACAGGGGTAGTATCATCAGCAAGTGCTGGGTCCTCTTGAGGGTCTAGCTCGCATGTGTCGTCTAGGCTTGCTCCATAATATGTGGGACACAGCTCCTCAAAATCATCTGTAATATTTCAACAGGTCTAGTCAGGACTGGAGCGAGCACAGTACATCTCACGCAGTTCATATCATGACAGGAATATAATACAAAAAATAGAGTAAGATACATGAAACGCTGAAGAGTATACATGAGTAAAAGAGAAGACTGTAATAAAATATCTACTATAAGTAAATAGATACAGTGAACTAGTGATTTAGAGTACAAGCTAGACATGTGAACGGCTTGATAATAAACATGAAAGTTTGCACATGACTACACTACTTTGGAATTGTTCACATGACCATTTATACTCCCCCATACCCCAATCAATACACAATGATCCAGACAGGTTATGTTATTACACATGATATCACATGGGAGCCCATGTCACTCTCCGTTCCCGGAATGCGTATTTTTATATATGTACAATTCATGTGTATTTATTTAGTATTTATCATGTAATTTTTTTCTATTTAAATCCCTTTAAATTTTCATGTTAATTAATTATCTGCTCTTTAAATTTTTATGTTAATTAATTTTCTGCAAATTTTATTTCTGCAATTTTATTTCTGTAATTATATTTCTGTAATTTTATTTCTGCATTTTTTTCCTGCTTTTACTCCCTGCTTTTAGTCTTGCTTATTTGGTTCGGCCTTATTGGGTTTCGGATTGGTGGTGGACAACCTGGCCCATTAGCTCCCACCTACCACCACTCTTCCTATTTAAAGCTTCCATCTCTTTCTCTCTCCTCATTACTTCATTCTCACCATTACTTCTTCTTCTTCCTCTCATTACTCTCCACCACCTACCAGCAGCAGGAGAAGGCAAGTGCAAACTTGCTTCTTGCTTGGAGAACCATTTTTTGTGGTTCATTTCCCTTCCTCTCATGATTCTGAGAGAGATTAGTTCTTAATATTTTCGATTTCTGCGGCTGGTTTTCTCTAGATCTAAGTTATAGTATTTCGGCTGTTCATGGGTTCTTGGTCCACCAACTTAGCGTGTATTTTTGGCACTGGAACAAAGGCTCCATAGGGCGAGTTCGGGAGATGTTGTACGCACACGTTCTTACGTGCTCGCGTGAGACATCAGCCCAGTCACGCACACGTCTTTACGTGTTTACGTGTATTTTTAGTCACGCTAACGTTCTCATGAGCGTGCGTGTATTTTTAGTCACGCACACATCCATGAGTGCGTGTATTTTCAGTCATGCACACATCCATGAGTGCGTGTATTTTCAGTCACGCACACATCCATGAGCGTGCGTGTATTTTTAGTCACGCTAACGTTCTCATGAGCGTGCGTGTATTTTCAGTCACGCACACATCCATGAGTGCGTGTATTTTCAGTCACGCACACATCCATGAGTGCGTGTATTTTCAGTCACGCACACATCCATGAGCGTACGTGTATTTTTAGTCACGCACATCCTTGCGTGCGTGGATTTATTGTCACCTTTTCACGCTTACTTGAGCGTGCGTGAATTTTCCTTCGCGTTTACACTGTGCATGCCAGCGTGAATTACTTTTTCACGCTCATGCTATTACACGCTCACTCCTACTAGACTTGGCATGACTTTTGGACTTAGCTTAGACTTGTTAGCATGACTTTCTGACTTGGGAGTTTTTATTGTTCTATATTTTATTCATTTAATATTGGCATGATAATTCCCTATTATATCCTTACGCCTTTTTGCATGAACCCGATAATCTTAGCATGTTAATATTTTAATACCTATGGTTGTGTATTAGTGCCAAGTGTCTGGATTGGTATATGGATATCCAGTGAGACTGGAACTTGACCTCGATAGTTATAGACTCGATCCTATTTGATGATAAATGACTTTCATGCCTTGTCACCATTAATGACGATGGTTATTTGATTAATTGATCATGCGTTCCTAGTTGGAACTAAGAGACTGGCTAGTCGTCTTATTAAAATGAATGAATGAGACACGTTCATGTTATGAACTATTGTAATCGACTGGCTGATCCCAAATATTGACATACATGCACATGCAGGCTTCAATCTATTTATTTATTTGTTTATTTATTTATTTTCTACAAAAGAAGTATGTGTACTTTATGGTCAAGGCATGATTACCGTGGTTAGATTTGATTGTTGCATTATGCTATGTAAAACCTGCAACCTAACCGCACTGGTATCGTTGTAGAGTTGTGCATATCGTACCCCGTACGAAAGTACTCATTTGAATGACCATGATCCACGGCATGGGATTTCACTCAACGTAGGGACTATTAAGTTAAATAAAATAATGATTGCATGGAGAGAATGGATTCCCGAGTTCTTACATGGCAGCCCCCTTGGGACGAATAGTACCCGACGGGCCGGCTAGTTCCCACAGATACTGTAAATTTGCCACACGGGTAGGGAACAGTATCTGCTTTTATTATTATTGTATATTGTATATTGACGGGCGTCCTGTTAGGACTCGTCTAATTCATGCATGGCGCACATGATTGACTGGATAGACTAGCCTTGCTCGCACATAGTAAGAACTATGGAATCCCTAATTGTATTATTCCAGGATAACTTGGGACTCACAATAGCAAGCCGTAGAAATTGATTGGCCGTCCAAGATGATTTGTCTGTGTACTGTACTACTCTGTTACCTAACTGGGATGATCAGAATGTCAGGACATGACGGGCCAACTTCTGTCCTTGTTTGGTTGGGAGGTTGGTTCGAAGTATCGTAACGTGATGTGAATCCTAGTAGCAAGCAGAGATCTATTATTATATTATATTCTTTTACTTACTGGTTTATGTCCTTCATATCGTCCTTTCTTGTGGTACTTGCTATTAGAGGTCTAACCTCTCTGGTTTTGCATGGCCAGATTTAGAGCCGGTTCCCGAGGATCCAGCGTACTTCTACCTCCAGGATGGTCAATACTAGAGGCATGATTGCAGGAGGACTCGAGTGGGTTCCTTACTTCACCGCTCGTTTTGTTATTTACCTATATACTTAGCCATTTGGCACCGACATGTTAGTCGGATTATCTTGTACTTACTTTTACATAATTGTAATTAAGTCAGACTGCAGCTGATAACAATTGTGTGTACTTGATATACCATCTGGCTATGTTTTGTAAAGCCAGATCTCAAGAACATTTTGACTGAGCGTTTGGGACGCCTTACTGCTTTATCTTACATGTTCTCTATTTCTGTTTCCTTGCTTGAATGATTGAGACAATAGATGTGTAATGACCATAGTAAGACCTTTATGTAGTATGCACCCCCTCGTCTGGTTAGACAGCATTGATCGTATTATACGGTATTCATCTACTCATAATACGTAGCTGGCTGAGTCATTCCCCCGCTCTCTAGTATTCTGGTTCTGGGGCGTGACAAGGTTTTAGTGGTGGCCCATGCAGGTCTGATTTCAGACTTGTGGGGTGTTTTGATTTATAGGATATCTCAATCACACATGTTTCCCCTTGATCTCCTGATTCGTTATTCTCAACTCTTGCTTGACATTCCGGTATCCTTTGACTTCATTGATCCTTCATGTCCGGTCGTTTGATTGTTCTCTTGTCCCTTTTCTTAGGGGCACTTCGTCCGTATCGGTCAAAGCTGGACAGCAACAACAAGGGCAACATGGGCAACGTGACCAGGTTGGTCAGCAACCAGGGCCAGTCTCACCTCAGGAGGCTATCCAGGAAGAAGTGGTAGTAGAACCAGCAGTTGGACCGCAGTATCCGGATATTCCAAACCCACCCATAGTTCCACCTACCCCTGTGGAAGTGGACACACCAGCCCTTCTGGAGATCATGAGAGGAATGATGGCTGCTCAGCAACATCAGATGTTGGCCCAGCAGCGCATGTACACTCAGCTACAAGAGCAGAATGTGTTGCTCAACCAAGGATTGCAGACGACTTTGGAAAGAGGAGTGAGGACTGATTCAGGAGCATCAGCCAGGTTTTGTAAGTACAACCCCCGCCGTTTCGAGGGCACGGAGGATGCCATCTCAGCATATGCATGGCTTAAGGATATGGAGGCTATTCTAACAGCGGCTAAGGTACCGGCGGAAGAACGTGTGGATCTAGTGAAGTTGTTACTTCAGGATCTCACACGTGATTGGTGGGAATCAGAGGAAGTGGGCATCAGACGTCCTGTAGCTTGGGACGATTTCACTGCTAGATTCAAGACCAAGTACTATGGAGTTGTGGCACAGTTTGAGCTACAACAGAAGTTTATCAACCTCAGGCAGGCCGGCAAGACTGTAGATGCATATGCAGCAGAGTTCTGCAGATTGAGTAGATTCGCCCCAGAGATGGTAGCAACAGAGCGCCAGAGGGCAATGAGGTTTCAGCGAGGGTTTCATTTCGAACTTTTGCAATTGATAGAGGGGCACAATTACCAAACTTTTGATGAGATATTGACAGTGACTCGAAGGCATGAGCTCACCATTCAGAGGATTGTGACTAGGATTGGGGGCCAGAAGAGATCCCACAGTTAGATTGAAAGAGGAGGGGGAGCAGCGCCCCAAACAACAGCACCATCCACTGGCATTCGTATCCACGATGTGGCGATACGAGGACCAGCACCACCCAGGCAGCAGCAGCAACAGCAACAGAAGAAGAACCAGCAACCCCCGGCGGGCTGTACTTATTGAGGGAAGATGGGACACACTAGAGATGTGTGTCGGACATTGAATAGACTGTATCTGATATGTGGAAATCCAGACCATCGGGTTACCACATGTCCCATGAATTCGAGGTCAGGAGGACCAAGGCAGCAGTTTCCTGCTCTGCCAATACCAGGAGCAGGCCAGTATCGAGGACCAGCGGTGGCAGTTAGGCCATTGGCACAGCGTCCGTTAGTACCGCAGGCTCAGATGTTTCGGCAGCAGGGACCGCCGATGCAGCAACACCAGCATAGACCACCCCAGCATTATCAAGGCAGGGGCAAGCAGCAGCACCAGGCTAGGCCGCAACATCGAAATCAGCACAGAGGTCGAGGACAGGCATTCACTCTGTCCTTGGAAGAGGCATTGGCATCGGGAGTTGTTGTGGCAGGTAATATTCTCGTCGCCTCATATCCCGCAGTAGCATTGTTTGATTCGGGAGCATCCCATTCATTTATATCTGCACGATTTGCGACACGACTAGGAATGGAGTTCGAGGCATTGCCAGGGAGGTTGAATATACTCACTGGTAATGGGCTCGTAGGAGTTAGTAGAGTTATTTTAGCATGTAGCATTGTAGTTTGCGGGCATTCCTTACCTGCCCGGTTGATAGAATTTTCTGTTGGAAATTTTAACGTTATCTTAGGCATGGACTGGCTGAAAGACAGTCATGCGATAATAGATTATCGTAGAGAGAGTGTATCTTTTGATATTCCAGGCATGAAGAGATTCACCTTAGTCAGATCAGAGGCAACTCAGCAAGAGCAGGATGTAGTGACGGCAATGGAGGAAGTTCAGATTCCGAAGGTAGTTGAAGAATTTCTAGACGTATTTCCTGAAGAACTTCCAGGTCTACCACCAGTTAGAGATATTGAGTTCAGTATAGAATTAGCACCAGGAACTAAACCGATACCAGATCGAGTTGACAGAATGGCGGATTCAGAGCAGGCCAAGGTATATGAGCACATAGAGGAATTGAAGGAGAAGAAGTTCATCCAAGCTAGCGTATCACCGTGGGCAGCACCAGTGGTACTTGTGGGAAAGAAGGATGGATCATCCAGATTATGCATTGACTACAGGAAGCTTAACGCGGCAACAGTGAAGAACAAGTACCCATTACCCAGGATCGACGACTTATTTGATCAGTTGAGCAAGGCTAGAGTTTTCTCCAAGATAGATCTTCGTTCAGGGTACCATCAGGTGAGGGTTCGGAAGGAGGATATTCCCAAGACAGCATTCAGGTCGAAGTATGGGCATTACGAATTCTTAGTGATGCCGTTTGGTTTGACCAATGCTCCAGCAATATTCATGGATTTGATGAACCGCATCTTTATGTCATATTTAGACCAGTTTGTCGTTGTGTTTCTTGACGACATTCTCGTATACTCTGCTAGTGAAGAGGAGCATGAAGACCACCTCAGGAAAGTGTTGCAGGTTCTGAGAGAGAACCAGTTGTATGCCAAGCTCAGCAAGTGTGAGTTTTGGTCGGATCACATTTCATTTTTGGGTCATATCATATCAGGAGCTGGAGTAGCAGTAGATCCCAAGAAGGTAGAAGCAATAGAGAGTTGGCCAGTACCCAAGACCGTAGCAGATGTGCGGAGTTTCTTGGGATCGGTAGGATATTACAGAAGGTTTGTGTCAGACTTTGCAAGGCTTTCAACGTCCATGACCCGTTTGACCCGGAAGGATGTGCCATTGGTTTGGTCGGCAGAATGTCAGGCATCATTCGAGACTTTGAAGCAGAAGTTGATATCAGCACCTATCCTTACATTGCCAGTTGGGCCCGGAGGTTTTACAGTATATTGTGATGCGTCAGGTAAAGGACTTGGATGTGTCCTTATGCAACATGGGTAGGTGATAGCGTATGCATCTAGGCAGCTTCGGAACCACGAGAAAAATTACCCAACTCATGATTTGGAGTTAGCGGCAGTAGTGTTTGCTCTGAAGCTATGGAGGCATTACTTATATGGTGACCGAGTGGAGATGTACACAGATCATAAAAGTCTGAAGTACATTTTTACTCAGAAGGAACTGAACATGAGGCAGAGGAGATGGCTGGAGTTGATTAAAGATTATAACGTGGAGCTTCAGTATCATCCAGACAAGGCTAATGTGGTAGCAGACGCTCTCAGCAAGAGAGGCGGCACATTTATGTTGACAACGCAGAAGCATATCTTAGAAGACCTTCAGGAGATGGGCATTGAAGTTATATTTCCTAGTGATGTAGGAGTTCTAACTAGTCTGCAAGTTCAATTTGACTTGGTAGACAGGATCAAGGCAGCTCAGGCACAGGACCCGAGGATTCAGAAGCTTAGGGCAGAATGTGAGTCAGGGCTCAGGAAGGAGATGAGGATTCATAAAGATGGTACACTTAGGTTTAGATCGCGTCTATGTGTGCCTAGTGGGAATATCAGACAGGAGGTTATGGCAGAAGCTCACAGTTCTCAGTATTCTATTCACCCTTGAGGGACCAAGATGTACCAAAATATTAAGCAACATTTCTGGTGGAACGGGATGAAGAGGGAGATAGCTAGATTTGTTTTCCGTTGCTTGGTATGTCAGCAAGTGAAGGCAGAACAGCAGAGGCCAGCTGGGCTATTGTAACCGCTTCCTATTTCGGAATGGAAATGGGAGCATATTACAATAGACTTTGTGACCGGTTTACCAAGATCACCAAGTGGTAAGGACGCTATTTGGGTAATAGTAGACCGACTTACGAAGGTGGCACATTTTCTTCCTTTCAGAGTAGGGCAATCTACAGAAAAGTTGACAGAGTTATATATACAACAGATAGTCAGGCAGCATGGAATCCCTGTCAGTATTGTGTCAGACAGAGATACCCGCTTTACATCACATTTCTAGAAGAGCTTACATCATAGTCTGGGTACCAAGTTAAGGTTTAGCACGGCTTACCATCCGCAGACAGATGGACAATCAGAAAGAACGATTCAGACTTTAGAAGACATGTTGAGAGCTTGCACCCTAGATTTTGGAGGATCTTGGGAGAGTCACCTGCACTTGGTCGAGTTCTCATACAATAATAGTTATCAGGCCAGTATCCAGATGGCGCCATTCGAAGAATTATATGGTAAGAAGTACAGGTCACCGCTTGCATGGGATGATATCTGGGAGGGGAAGATGCTAGGCCCAGAAATGATTGTTCAGACGGTTGAAGTAGTTAAAGGAATTAGAGAGCGACTTTGAGTTGCACAGGACCGGCATCGTCATTGGGCGGACCAGCATCGTAGGCCGTTAGAATTTTCTGTTGGGGACCACGTATTCTTGCGGATCTCACCTACTCGTGGGGTCATTAGATTTGGCGTTCGCGGGAAATTAAGTCCGCGGTACGTGGGCCCATTCGTTATCCTTGATCGGATAGGCGATGTTTCTTATCGTTTATCACTCCCACCTTCGTTGCGAGAGGTGCATGACGTGTTTCATGTATCTCAATTACGTAGGTATGTATCGGACCCAAGCCATGTCCTCGATCATTCTGAGCTGGTTGTTGGTACCAACCTGTCTTACGAGGAACAGCCTGTGTCCATTTTGGACCGAAGAGAGAAGATAATCAAGAACCGAACAATTAGTCTTGTCCATGTTGCTTGGGGTCATCACTCCTTGGGAGAGTCAACGTGGGAACGTGAGGATGATATCCGATCACGGTATCCACACTTGTTTGACTCACAAGGTATATCTTTTCTGTATACCTTGATTGTCTTGATTTCTCATGCTTATCGCCTTATGGGTAGAACTACTTGATATCGTAGATTGATGGATTTACATATATAGTACTTGCTTTTGATATGGTAACAATGATTGCTTGCTCACTAGAATTGCTTATATTAGTTTAGCTCTGGTATTTCTATCCGGCTTGGATTTGAAATTCCGAGGACGGAATTTTTCTAAGGTGGGTAGAGATGTCACTCCCCGTTCCCGGAATGCGTATTTTTATATATGTACAACTCATGTGTATTTATTTAGTATTTATCATGTAATTTTTCTGTATTTAAATCCCTTTAAATTTTCATATTAATTAATTATCTGCTCTTTAAATTTTCATGTTAATTAATTTCCTGCAAATTTTATTTCTTTAATTATATTTCTGCAATTATATTTCTGTAATTTTATTTCTGCATTTTCTTCCTGCTTTTACTCCCTGCTTTTAGTCTTGCTTATTTGGTTCGGCCTTATTGGGTTTCGGATTGGTGGTGGACAACCCGGCCCATTAGCTCCCACCTACCACCACTCTTCCTATTTAAAGCTTCCATCTCTTTCTCTCTCCTCATTACTTCATTCTCACCATTACTTCTTCTTCTTCCTCTCATTACTCTCCACCACCTACCAGCAGCAGGAGAAGGCAAGTGCAAACTTGCTTCTTGCTTGGAGAACCATTTTTTGTGGTTCATTTCCCTTCCTCTCATGATTCTGAGAGAGATTAGTTCTTAACGTTTTTGATTTCTGCGGCTGGTTTTCTCTAGATCTAAGTTATAGTATTTCGGCTGTTCATGGGTTCTTGGTCCACCAACTTAGCGTGTATTTTTGGCACTGGAACAAAGGCTCCATAGGGCGAGTTCGGGAGATGTTGTACGTACACGTTCTTACGTGCTCGCGTGAGACATCAGCCCAGTCAAGCACACGTCTTTACGTATTTGCGTGTATTTTTAGTCACGCTAACGTTCTCATGAGCGTGCGTGTATTTTTAGTCACGCACACATCCATGAGTACGTATATTTTCAGTCACGCACATATCCATGAGTGCGTGTATTTTCAGTCACGCACACATCCATGAGCGTGCGTGTATTTTTAGTCACGCTAACGTTCTCATGAGCGTGCATGTATTTTCAGTCACGCACACATCCATGAGTGCGTGTATTTTCAGTCACGCACACATCCATGAGTGCGTGTATTTTCAGTCACGCACACATCCATGAGCGTGCGTGTATTTTTAGTCACGCACATCCTTGCGTGCGTGGATTTCTTGTCACCTTTTCACGCTTACTTGAGCGTGCGTGAATTTTCCTTCGCGTTCATACTGTGCATGCCAGCGTGAATTACTTTTTCATGCTCACGCTGTTACACGCTCACTCCTACTAGACTTGGCATGACTTTTGGACGTAGCTTAGACTTGTTAGCATGACTTCCTGACTTGGGAGTTTTTATTGTTCTATATTTTATTTATTTAATGTTGGCACGATAATTCCTTATTATATCCTTACGCCTTTTTGTATGAACCCGATAATCTTAGCATGTTAATATTTTAATACCTATGGTTGTGTATTAGTGCCAAGTGTCTGGATTGGTATATGGATATCCAGTGAGACTGGAACTTGACCTCGATAGTTATAGACTCGACCCAATTTGATGATAAATGACTTTCATGCCTTGTCACCATTAATGACGATGGTTATTTGACTAATTGATCATGCGTTCCTAGTTGGAACTAAGAGACTGGCTAGTCGTCTTATTAAAATGAATGAATGAGACACGTTCATGTTATGAACTATTGTAATCGACTGGCTGATCCCAAATATTGACATACATGCACATGCAGGCTTCAATCTATTTATTTATTTGTTTATTTATTTATTTTCTACAAAAGAAGCATGTGTACTTTATGGTAAAGGCATGATTACCGTGGTTAGATTTGATTGTTGCATTACGCTATGTAAAACCTGTAACCTAACCGTACTGGTATCGTTGTAGAGTTGTGCATATCGTACCCCGTACGAAAGTACTCATTTGAATGACCATGATCCACGGCATGGGATTTCACTCAACGTAGGGACTATTAAGTTAAATAAAATAATGATTGCATGGAGAGAATGGATTCCCGAGTTCTTACATGGCAGCCCCCTTGGGACGAATAGTACCCGACGGGCTGGCTAGTTCCCACAGATACTGTAAATCTGCCACACGGGTAGGGAACAGTATCTGCTTTTATTATTATTGTATATTGTATATTGACGGGTGTCCTGCTAGGACTCGTCTAATTCATGCATGGCGCACATGATTGACTGGATAGACTAGACTTGCTCGCACATAGTAAGAACTATGGAATCCCTAATTGTATTATTCCAGGATAACTTGGGACTCACAATAGCAAGCCGTAGAAATTGATTGGCCGTCCAAGATGATTTGTCTGTGTACTGTACTACTCTGTTACCTAACTGGGATGATCAGAATGTCAGGACATGACGGGCCAACTTCTGTCCTTGTTTGGTTGGGAGGTTGGTTCGAAGTATCGTAACGTGATGTGAATCCTAGTAGCAAGCAGAGATCTATTATTATATTATATTCTTTTACTTACTGGTTTATGTCCTTCATATCGTCCTTCCTTGTGGTACTTGCTATTAGAGGTCTAACCTCTCTGGTTTTGCATGGACAGATTTAGAGCCGGTTTCCGAGGATCCAGCGTACTTCTACCTCCAGGATGGTCAATACTAGAGGCATAATTGCAGGAGGACTCGAGTGGGTTCCTTACTTCACCGCTCGTTTTGTTATTTACCTTTATACTTAGCCGTTTGGCACCGACATGTTAGTCGAATTGTCTTGTACTTACTTTTACATAATTGTAATTAAGTCAGACTGCAGCTGATAACAATTATGTATACATGATATACCATCTGGCTATGTTTTGTAAAGCCAGATCTCAAGAACATTTTGACTGAGCATTTGGGACGCCTTACTGCTTCTTACATGTTCTCTATTTCTGTTTCCTTGCTTGAATGATTGAGACAATAGATGTGTAATGACCATAGTAAGACCTTTATGTAGTATGCACCCCCTCGTCTGGTTAGACAGCATTGATCGTATTATACGGTATTCATCTACCCGTAATACGTAGCTGGCTGAGTCATTCCTCCGCTCTTCAGTATTCTGGTTCTGGGGCGTGACAGCCCATAAATGGGTGCACATGAATGTAAACATGGGGGATCCGTGAACATGAGAGTACATGAATCACGAGAGTGCACATGAATGGTGAAAGCACAGGAATACATGATGAAAGTGAAACGCACATGACATAATGTAACCGATGCTCCTGAGGGGGATAACATCTCATGAAAGGATCCATATAGTACCAATCCGTGTTAACAACGTAACAGCATCAAGTAAAGTAATCTAGAGCAAGAATATAGTCCTAGCAAGTATAAAACGGTCAGAGAATGTACTCGTCTGATATCCTGAATGTCTGAATGAAATACTGCCTGAGGAGTGGTGTCTGGCTCCTAATCAGAACTGTACAAGTCACAACATATCCAAATTAATAAAATAAGCTACTATGATGCATTCTACATGATGTTGGGTCAATTCTAGACTAAAGTCAACCCTGGTCAACTTCAGTCAACTAACTAGTCAATGCTAGGTCAACTAGGTCAACCTAGACACAATCAAGTCTCACTAGGCCTAACCAGTCTATCCTAGCAAGTATAGACCAATACAAGTCTCATCTAGTGAAACAACACACTAAACCCAAGTGTACACACTCCACATGCCATAGGCTATACTACCTTGGCCATGAGCCAACACAAGGATATAGGCCACACACATACAATTCCTATATATCTATATACATATCCTATATATAGGCAATTGCAATATTTATTATTACATATATTCCATTAGTATATATATATATTACATATGTGTACATATACACATAGAGTAGGGTATGGGGAACCATGCATATATGTGTGTATGTGTGACAGGAAAACAATAGAGTGGTGTGTGTAATTAGAAGAGGGTGTATGTGTTTACATTGACAGTGTAATGTGTAATGTGTCAATGTGATATTAGTGTCATAGGCTTGTGTACATACCATTGTGTGTGTCAACTTCAGATTTGTGGCAGTGGAATATGGGAAACATGTTCTCAGTTTTCAGATCGATGTGTGTGTAACAGTGTCAGGAATATACTCATGTGTGTGTGAGTGTTTACATGACTGAAATTAGTGAATAATCTCAGGAACAGTATTCATAGGAAATCAAACAACATGACAGTTAAAAAAATGAAATAGGGCATTTGTTCTCAGGTCTTAATAGTGAAATGTAGGCATAAATATTAAGTTCTCAGATTTTAAGTCAACCAACAGTGTACCAGTAAAAAGAGAACCCAACCCGAATGTAATTCAAAACCGAAACCCCTTGCCAAATCATAAACCCCACATGTTAGCTAATCCAAGATATATTTAGGTATACAAACAGTACCATTTAACATTCAACAGTTGAATCACATAATAAAAATCTCAGGAAAACCCAAGTTCAAGACAGTGTATCAAACATAGTGTTCTCAGGAATTCAGATTTCAACAGTGAGTGGCAAATTCAGTGTGTGAATATAAATGTAGGCTAGATGTGTGTATGTGATGGTTTACATATGTGTGTAATAGAGGAAACATTCCATAGGCTGTGTGTTCGAGTTATGAGAGTGAGTATCAATTAGATAGCTAACAGTCAATATCAGTTTACTCATTAACAGTGTATAGCAGTTTGCAGGATACATGGCAGTGACAGTTCACATTTAACCCATTTTGAATCCAATCCCTAACACCAATCACAACCCAACATTAGCAGTAACTATTACATATGTAAATGAATCTATATGGCAATTTCGACATCAAAATTCAGTTTAAAATAAAATCAACTTTCAGAATTTCGAAAATAGAACACATGTATCAGTCAATAGAGATAATCACAAATCGAAGCTAAAATCAAATAATAACCCATAGATAAGGGTTGGTAATACATGTGTCACATGTGGTTGTGTCCATCATAACATAATGTGTCCAAAATCTGGACACAAACGTGTGCAAGAACTCAATGAACCGAACAACAAAACTGGACACAGTGCATCCCGTGACCAGTACAGCTCGAGTTTCTCACTCGACCCAAATCTATTGGACACGAGGCTTTGGGGGTGTCGTTTCAGACACTGTCCCAACCTTCGTGTCCAAGGACACGTGTTCAAGTGCCCTAATCATGATGCACGAGTAAACGAGCAACAGGGTATCCTGGCTGCACGCGCGTGGGGCGTGTCCACGACCCCAAAACGATACGAGCTGGACACGATTTGTGCTTAGTCAAAAAGAAAGTGATAAGCCACCTCAAAACACGAATTTCTATTCAAATACATTTTGAAAACAGTGATGAAAATCCCTCTGTGGCATTTTATCGAATACATCAAAATATAGACAGATACATGTCCGATACGGACACAAAGTGGACACGACTCAACACGAAACAAATACCTACAGCTAGGGGACACCTAGGGCTATGAAAATATGCAAAGAAATCAGAAATCTAATAGGTTAAGAGAGTGTTACCTATAGGTTGTTCTTCTTCAAGAAAACACCCAAAATGAGGATCCCTCCTTGCTAGCTCAATGCTCCAATAGAAGCTAAAACTGAGATTCATCTCCACCAACAGTAAGAAGACAAAATTTAGATTGTAATGTAAAAGATTTGAATAAAAAAGGATGAGAAATGATCAAAATAGGAAGGGTTGAGGGAAGAACCAAACCTTTGCTCTTTGAAAATGGAAAGATATGCAAAAGAGGCAGACGATTTTTGAGAGACATTAAATAGGGGGAGATCCCTATGTGACCGGCCCAAAAATCTAGGGCTAGGGTTTTGGGGATCATCAATGGTCTCTCCTATCATCAAGTCAAATCAAGGGTCCAAATACATTCTAGGTTTACACACTAGCCTAACTTATGCATCCTAGTTAGCTCTAACTAAACATGGCTAGCTAAGACTAACCATGACTAACTAAGACTAATCTGGGCTAGGTCCAGTCTAGGTTAGGGCTACCACAACACAAGGCAATACTTTAATAATAAATCACATAATTCTCATAATTCCAATAATTTCTAATAAAATTCAAAATGACCAAAATTGACCAAAAGACCAAAATACCCTCAAGCTAGAAATGTGGTAGTGATAAATCTACCCTCCTTAAAAGAATTTCGTCCTCGAAATTGAAAGGCGAAACTAACAGATGAGAAGGATAGACAATCATACCTCAAGGTCCAAAAATATAAGGGTATCGCTCGCGCATCTCATCCTCCCGCTCCCAGGTAGACTCTCCAGGAGAATGATGCCTCCATGCGACACGAACCAAGGGTATCACCTGGTTCCTCAGTACCTTCTCTCAGCGATCCATAATCTCCACTGGCTGTTCTGGATAACTGAGAGTAGGTCCCACTTCAATCTCCGAGAGATCAAGTACATGGCTAGGGTCAGCCACGTACCGTCTTAACTGTGATACATGGAATACGTTGTAGACACCCACTAGTGCAGGTGGTAAGTCTAGCCTGTATGCCACGTTACCGACTCTTCCGCTGATCACGAAAGGTCCGATGGAGCGCGGGCTAAGCTTCTCACGTCCACCAAAATATATGGTACCACGAGTCGGAGATATCCGCAAAAAAACCATGTATCTGACCTAAACACAAACAATGTCTTAAGTTACTAAATAATCAAACATGATCAAACAAACAATCTACCTACTTCTAATCATGTCTCCAGTCAACTAAGTCAAACATAGTCAATAGTCAACTACCGGTCAATAACTAGTCAATTTGTCAACATCCAAGTACTTGGTCAAAACTGGTCAACTAAGTCAACTTAGACTATTGGGTCAATGGCTAATCTAGGGTTAGACTAAAATAGACTATAGTGTTAAAAAAAATATCAAGACTAACTAAATCCTAAGTTCAAAACATACACATGTATACTCTACATTAAACTAAACTCATAACTTCTAACCCTTATCCATAACACATACTCTAAAATACCTCACATAACCCCATATATCTTACCTTCTAATACCCAGATATCTTAATGTAACCCATAGAACCCACACTATTCTAAGTGTATCATCTATGCATACATATAGACTAACCATCTCATATGCCTAATCTATATAATATATGCAGAACCCCTTAACCCGTATTACTTATCACATGTATCCCTATAATATATACATAATGCATAGCATTAGCCTAACATAGAGGTTTACTAGCACAAGCAACAATTTAACCATAACAAGGGGCAGGACATGCAATGTGGTTAACCCTGGAAGCAGAACAATACCAAAGTGGCTAAACTGGAACTAATACTCAACTAATGTCCTATTGTGAGACAAATCAGAGTGAATGCAGTGATGCACTGAATAAAGCTTGACAGTACAGTGTGATAATGCATGCAAATTACTGCATGAAGTGGAGAATGCAAGTTATCCAAGACATCCAATACAAGTATGAAGGGTGGTGAAGGTCTGAACTTATAATGAAATGAAGTCTGACACACATATAGGTTAGGAGGAAAAAGTTGAACCTAAGAAGCTATGGTGGGTTGCTCTATAGGGACAGGACCCTACATTGGCTGAGCAAATCATGAAAGGGGTTGAAATATGAAGGATGATGAGATGTGGTCAGGACATGGTCTCATGTTCTGATACATGATGAGTATCCATGAAACTAATGAGGGTATCAGGTAAACAGAACATGCAATGGTTATTATGATATACTGCAGGATATGCAAGTGGTGAAAGTATGTGAAGTACAGGAATGAATGAGTGCATGTGTATCAAGGATATGCAAGGAATATTATATAAAGTGCAGGGCCTGTGCTAAGGTGCAGTGCCAATTTGTGTGGACACTTCAGGTATACAGGATACTAAGGTAGTACATTAGTTCATCTATATGCAGGACATGATCAAATTTGTAGGTTATATGCCTAAGTAGCAGGGAATGAAGTGTCAATTACAAGAGAGTGAAGTGTGAATTGTGTAACTGAGTCTAATGTGTCAGGAAAGTCATGTGATAATGATGAAGCACAAGATGGCGTGTCCGAGTAGGACACGAAGGTCATGGGTGCCTTACTAGAAAGGGTAAGGGAAAATAATAATAAATCATCAAGGCTGTAAGACATACTAACATCCTACATGGAAATTGGTTGGTCAGGGGAATCATCTACAATGGGTTATTATTCTAATACCAATGCTAACTACCATCTCTAAGGTACAGACACCCTACAAGTCGTTATATCATTATACTATAAAAGAACTACATATGAATAAGTTCTACAAAACTAAAATATCCCTACTCCTAAGTTATTTGATAGTGGAATACAATTTTATAACAACAAAAGGGTATGATAGAGATGATATGTTTAAAAACTTTCTCAAGATATAATCTGATAATCATATGCGTCTGTCTAAAATCATGTTACTCAGAGTCTTCGTCATGCTAGTGAGCAAGGCTACGATAATCACAGCGTCCTTGACTAAGGTACATACCTCTAGAATCATGGTATTTAAAATTTTTGTATTGTCGCATGCTTGACAACGAAAACCTTAAATTCCTACATCCGAGAAATACGTCCAAAATCTGACTATATGTCCTCACTATGCCAGCTAACACGACTATCGAAGATTCTAGATCCCATAACTGAGGTGACCTAGCCCATATGATTTATCTTGGCAGAAAATTAAATCGATAATGAATACCAAGAATCATATTTATCTACAAACAAGAACGATAAGCAAGATCTGTTGGAACTGAATTTCGAGATGGTTAAAATATGGCAAGGAACGGAATTGAGATGAACAGAACCTGCGATAAGTTCTTCTACTGCCTGTGCACCCTCAGCTGCCATAGCGTCAACTCGTCCCTCCTGGCCTCCTCCAGCCTGATGCTGTGCGAATCTCTGCTGCTGAGTCTGAAAGGGTAGGCCCTTCTGCTGGTTCACCGGAGACCTCGCTTCTGCTCTCTGAGATGTACGTCCAGGAATCTTGGGACACTCTCTTAACTGGTGATATGATGCTCCACAAAGTAGGCATTTGCCTAAGTACCTCATCCGAGATTTATTTTAATCGTGCCCTGGTTTCTTACAGAAAGGGCAACTGGTAACATGTTGCTGTCTAGGGGTCTGCTGTGTCTATAACCGTGGTCCCCTCGGCTGCTCTGTCGGAGCCCTATCTCCTGCTGCTACCTAAGTCATTGTTGTCTGGCTCTTGGGACACTCCCTACACCGATGCTCCGCCGAACCACAAAGTAAACACCTGTCAAGCCTCATTCTGCAGTTGTTCCACCCATGGCCTACCTTTCTGCAGAAGTTGCACCTAGCGTCCTACTGCTATCTGGATGCCTGGAGGAAATATGTACATCCCTGACCCTGAAGGTGCTGCTGAACAGGCCTCTGCTGATACTGATGCTAAATCTGTACGTGAGGTCTCTTGGCCTGACCGCCACTGCTACTGGCTCCATGAATGTTACGTCCCCTCTTGAACAACTATTGTCTATGAGTTTCCACTATCTGCTGGAAGAAGGAGATCAAACGCGCTACGTCCTCTGATCCTGATGGCGGCTGCTGCTGAAGAACATTCGGGATGACTGGGAAAAGTCTCGGAGTATGAAGATGTGCACTCCCATAAGCTGTAGATATCCCAGCCTGGGCTGGTATAAAAGAAGCTGCAGTCTCGGGGTCCTGCTGATCAGGACGAGAAGTGGCAGTCCCCTCAGTGGTGTCTTCCCGATCGAGACGATGAGATCGTGTCTCCATAACCATCCTGAAGACAGATCAAACGAGAGGGCAATCACTGAGAATGAAGCGATAACATCAAGGTGGACGATTTATTTTCAAGGAAAGAAAATAATGCAGCTATTTTAGGTAATATAAATCTGATTAAGAGTTTTTCCTAATGTGATTGAGTACCTTCAAAAAAAAATATCCTAATCCTACTACAGGCAGTAGTGATACTCTAGTTCGAATACCACTACATAAACTCGACCGGCATGGGCCACCACTAAAAATGTGTCACGACCCGCACCCTAGAGTAAGGGCACGAGACGTGGGTACGTCCAGCCTACGCCGCAGTGTCGACGGTAGAACGCTGTCCTAGGTCACATACATCTAACAGTTATAAGGTACCTATGTAGGAGCATAAAAAGTACTTCATAGATCATGTCAAAGAAGTTGAGAGCTTTACGCAAGTCAAACAGGGTCAGACTCAGATTTTACACAGAAATCAAACAGAGTAAAACTCTACGCAAGCTACTTTACGTGAGAGCTATCCTAAAACTTTACGCGGGAAATAGGCTGTCCACATCGCATTTAATGCGTGTGATACTGTTCTGACATAATAATTTTCTGATAGCGGACAACACAGAAGTCGAGAAGATTTGATTTACACCAAACCCAACACTTGTCGTTTAGTGTGCAAATGGG
The DNA here is from genome assembly GCA_029216955.1 of Iris pallida. Lineage (NCBI taxonomy): Eukaryota > Viridiplantae > Streptophyta > Magnoliopsida > Asparagales > Iridaceae > Iris > Iris pallida. The sequence goes on along the minus strand of JANAVB010041220.1, from coordinate 5,764,397 downwards.
CTACTTTACGCTCAAGAGATTACTTCATTTATGCACGAAAGCTATTCGAACTTTTTACGCTCAAAGTTGTTGTGCACGTAAAGTTTATTTGAGCTAATTTTATGCTCAAGGCTACTTTTCATCCACTTTACGCGAGAAGTCTATTTTGGATTATTTTACGCCCAGTCGGCTACTTTACGCAGGAAGTCTATTTTGGGTCATTTTTACGCCCGATCTTTTCTAGCTATATGAGAACGTGGTCTGCTTACGTGGCTTTCATGCCACACTTCTCGAGGAACGTGTGTACGTGCTTTACCCATTTTATTGAAATTATGGGACACGTGTTATCATACGTAAAAGTTAATTTTTATCGTGGGTGACAGTTACCCAACTTTGTTGCTTTTTATGCACAGAGGGTCTAGTCTATAAATAGACTTATTTTTAACACAGACATGATCAAGAGAGATACATGAGAGAAGATTCTGAGAAAACTCATACTTTCAGAGTGATATTCCCAGAAGCATTTCTTCAACTTTTTCTAAAGAACAGGGTGAAGCAAAGCAGGAAAGCATTCGACTGTGCCATCAGTGCCGTTGTTCGATACCTTTCTGGTGACTTAGTTCTTTCGATTGTTCGCCTTCTTCAAAAAATTTTCTTCATCATCATCGTATGGTCCAAGGAACAAAGTGATCGCTCTTAGGTCAGACTTCCATAGCAATACTTCCCAGAAATAATTTATACTTTTGTACTTTTTCTCGTTTTCTTTCAAAAGCCAATTTTAGGCATTTTGTTAAGTGAAACAAAATGACGACTCTGCTGGAGACGACTTTCTCCTCTGACAAGAAAGTAATTGCTCAATATGATGATGTGTCGGTCGGATCGAAAAAAAGACTCTGGTTGTTTACTTCGACCAGACTGCTTATGAAGAAATGCTGCGAACTGGGGGTAGTACTCGCTGCTCTAATGTTTAGAAATCGTAGAAGGCACAAAAAGTTTGGATTCCTAAATCCAAAGTATCCTCGGATCTTCCTGCTGTCTCTGAAGGCAAAGGAATCCTTCCCACTCCTGTTGTGAAGGCTCCCGTATGTGACGAGGCAGTATCTACTTCAGTTATGCGCCCCGGGCGTAAAAATCAGTCTCCCGTCTGTGACGTGGTAGACTCCCAAGTTTTGCGCTTTGTGCGTAAAAATAAGTCTTCCGTCTGTGACGTGGTAGACTCTCAAGTTTTACGCTCTGCGTGTAAAAATAAGTCTTCCGTCTGTGACGTAGTAGACTCTCAAGTTTTACGCTCTGCGCATAAAAATAAGTCTCCCGTCTGTGACGTGGTAGACTCCCAAGTTTTACGTTCTGCGTGTAAAAATTAGTCTTCCGTCTGTGACGTGGTAGACTCCCAAGCTTTACGCTCTGCGCGTAAAAATCAATCTCCCGTCTGTGACGTGGTAGACACCCAAGTTTTACGCTCTACGCGTAAAAGAAAATCTCCCATCTGTGACGTAGCAAATATTCATGTTTTGTGCTCTACGCGTAAAGGTAAATCTCCTGTCGGTGACAGAGTAGATAAAATTCACCATGATGCCTTTGCATCTAAAGTGAATTTACCTTCACGCATACAGCGTAAAAATAAGAATTCTATTGTTGGTAAAACTTCAGTTTTTTATCAACAATCTTCTTATACTGCTTTACGCAAGGTACCAAACCTTCAGATTATGTGTAATGCTGATGGAGTCCTTTGTGCAAAAAAATCTCAAGATTTACGCACGCAACTCCAAGCGCATAAAAATACGCAGTTTGGTTCTGCTAATGCAGCCAGTAATCTTCTTTATACACAAGGGACTAAACGTTTCTCTGTCCCAAATATAATAAAGAAGACTACTCCCTCTACTCCTTCTGATTTACGCGAGTTGCTAGTACAAAAGCGTAAAAATAGAAAATCTCCTGTGACACTCCCCCAAGAAAATCACCATTGTGAGTGTCACCAGATTGTAGTCAAATGTTGTTTTTCGGCTTCTAAACAGTCAGTTTTTGATCGATTAAGCTACAATGTGCCTCAGCAACAAGTTGATGAGCAAGAACATGAGTTGTCATATGCATCAGCTAACATGGAATCTCATATCAACAGAGGACGACGTCCAAGACGCAATTCGTCCGGGACTCCAAGCCAGCAATAGTTCAATTGACTCCTTGATACTTTTGAAGGGGTATATCAGAATACTCGATCAAGAGTTCAAAGATCGTTACTATCTTCAGATTTAGAAGCTAGGGGTACCCAGTCTTTGGAGTCAGAAACTGATAGTGTTGATTCATACCTCTACACCAATCCCTCTGTATGTTCAAGGGAGGTTGAATCCTATGCTATCGGAGATGAATCGGAGACGTCAACTGCTAATACAGAACAACGTCTCTCTACAGTTGAGCAATCACTGAAGGACATGCTTGCCATGATGCAAAGTATGCATCAAATAATAATGACTCAGCAAACTGTTCAGCCTGCAGTGGTAACACCGGTTCAGGTAGCAGCACAAACTCAAGATAGTCAAGGGGTTGATACACCTTTGAACAATCTTAGTCAAGAACCTACTATCAATCAAAATTTTGCAGCTCTAGATCCTCTCATTCCAGAAGATGTACCACCTCCGGTGGGGGTTACGGTACATCCAGCAACTATTCAATCGAATGTGCTTCCTTAAACTAGCAAAGCTATTCAAGCAGTGCGGGAGCTAAAAGCATAGTTTAAAGTTCTGAAGCACAAGGATCAGCTCCAGAGGTTAGGGATTAAGCAACCTTATCCTCCTCATTGGAATGATGTACCCTTTCCTCTAAAATTTAAGCCACAGTCGATGGTGTTATTTTATGGAAAGGCCTCTTCTAGTCAATATATCAATTACTTTGATATCATGACCGTGCATCTGCAGAAGAATGATGCTCTTCTCACCCGAGTTTTCATCGGGTGTTTAAGGGGTTCAGCTTATGACTGGTATCGCAGTCTACCCGACAATTACATATCGTCCTTTGACGAGTTTAAAACAATGTTTTTCTTCTGCTTCTATGAAGGAGGTATAGACACGAATATATCCTCCTTAATAGAAATCAAACAAAAGGAGAAGGAAGATACTCGGACGTTTATTGAACATTTTCGATAGGCAACTTTGAAAATGCCTCCTGGTATGCCAGATTCAGCATTGATTGATACATGCAAGATGAATCTGCGACCAACTATTGCTCTCTTTACGGGCTCTCAATTCACAGATTGGACCTCGTTCATTATAGCAGCAGTTTCAGATGAGACCAATGGTAGATTGGCTCGTGAACATGGGATGATTTTTGCCTCAGAAGATAAAGAAAAGAAAGCCTCTTCAGGTAATAATTTTGGCAATCGCAATGGAAAAGGGAAGGAAACCCTAGTGGTTAATCTTTTAAAACCTAAAACGATGCCAAATAATCAGGAGTCTTCTAAACCAAAAGAAGAGTACTCTTTTGATGACAGTGACATCCCAGGGATATTCCAATGTCTTGTGAAGAGTGGCAAACTCCAGATTCCAGAGCCAAAAAGACCTAACGAGGTGAATCTGACTGACAATTCCAAATATTGTATCTATCATAGATACATAAATCATCCTACGAAGGCTTGCTATGTCTTAAAGAAGAAAATCCAAGAGTTGATAAATGATAATGCCATCGCTTTAACCAATAATGAGCATACGGTTACAACTAATATAATTTCTCTTCAATTTGGAGGTTTTCCTCCACAGCAAGTTCCAGATGGGATTGTCCCAATTCCAAAGGCGACAATGAAAATTGTGAATCTCCCGCCTGCTAGAGAGGAAAATGAAGGATTATTGCCTCTCACATTAAAAATGGAAAAATTTGTGGGTACATCCTGACTTAGTACCTGAAATGGAAGATGAAGGTAAAACTTCAAAATCCAAGAAAGGTAGAAAAGTCAAAACCTGCAATATGATTTCTCATGTTGTTACTCCAGATCATGATGATTTGGATCATCTTTGGGATGGCATTCCTTTGGAAGATAGACTGAGGGGTTTGAATATATGCCCTCCAAGTTTGGCTCCTCATACCAAACTCAAACTTACTCATCGGCAATGGCTAGCAATAAATAGTGTTCCCTTATACAGGGCACAACAAGTCTTTGCTGCTTATGAGAAAGCTCCTACAGAGATTTTTCCTTCTGTCCCGAATACTCCTACTCTTGTGGTTATAGAAGTTTTTGTTCCTCCTTCTTCTGTTGAACCATCTATCGAAAGTTCACTACCCACGCACATGTATAGTCAACAATCAGTCCATCTCATGAAAAAGATGGGCTTTGACTTTCAAAAGACGGAAGGCTTGAACTATGATAAAGGAATGTGACTTCCTTTACAAATTCAAGATCAGAAATCCACTGTTGGATTGGGTTTTGAGGTCCCTCATAAAAATTCTCGCAAGAAGAAGACTAAGGGAAAGAAGACTAAAACCTGTAATATGGTACTTCATTCTTCTGAGTCTGAAGAAGAAACCTTTGCTGGTATGAGATCTGTTAAAGAGTACCACAAAGATTATGAGAAAACTTTTAAAGAAGCAGAGGACGTTGTTGAAACACTTCCAGCTCAACCATCTCCTGTTCCTGCTGAAGCAAGACCTTCTAAACCATCTGTGGTTGAAAAAGGGAAACAGAAAGCAGTACGTTTTGACATCCCATTGAAATCTGCTTCAAATCAAGGGATAGTGATGAAACCCTACAAGTTCGATATTCTAGCCCAATTAGCTAATACTCTGGCTAGACTTTTGATCTTTCAGCTGCTTCGTCTTTCTAAAAAAAGTCGCGAAACTTTGAGCGAAGCTTTGCTACAAGCAGACTCATGCCTAGCTCAACTCAAGGGTCCTGATAATATACCAGTGTTATGTCCACAATTTCATAGTATGATGGAAGCAATTCCTAACATTACCTTCACACAAGAAGATATGCTGTTGAAGCATAATAAACACGATAGGCCTCTGTGTTATGCAGGGTATATTGAATCTACTGAAATTGACAGGATTTATATTGATCCTAGGTCTTCTATTAGCATTATTCTTCAGAGTATGCTACGACCCTTGAGGATTCCTACTAGTGATTTGACTTACATTAGTAGCACAATAGTTGGTTTCAACTCTGAAAAGAGTAAACCATTGGGAAAGATTCGTCTGAAGATTCAGATAGGTGATCTTCAAACTATGGCGACCTTTTATGTTATCAACTCAGATGTATCTTACAACATCCTTCTTGGAAGACCGTAGATACATGAGCATAACATTGTGCCTTCAACTCTCCACCAATGCTTCAAGTATGTGGATTCTCAAGGAATTGTGAAGACTGAATTCGCTGATATTAATCCTTTTAAGGGTGTTGAAGCCTATTTCTCTGACTCAATACTCTACAAACAGGAGCAGGTGAAAGAAATATTTGATATGGCTGAAGATCGATCGCCTGCAGAAGATCAGTTTGTCAATGAAGATCCTCCAGAAGATCAACCTTCGAAGATTAAAGTCAAAGGACGAATCCAACCCCAACCTGTCAATGATCAACCTCTGATGACCAAGGTTAAAGAAAGAACTCGAGCTTCGTCTGAGGAATCTGTGAAAATTCTAGTCAAGAGCCAAGTTCAACCTCTCATGATCAAGGTCAAGGGACGTACTTCTCGTACGAATGAGACAGAACCACTGATCATCAACCTTGGCAAGTCTACGCAGAAGACGGATGACGGTCCGTTAATGATCAATCCAAAGCGTAGTAGTCAGTTTGTAAATGATATAAATATTGCTCATTCTGTATTTTCTAATATCAATAAAGATTTCTTTTTGGAGTATATGGCTGTCAAATTTATTGAAAGAATGACTTTATCTGCTGATAATCAAAGTCATCAACATAAAACTGACATAAATATAGAGGAAACCTTATATATTAATCATAAGCAAAAAAATTTTCCTCTTCATGTCGATGTTGGACCTTATGCTCAAAGGTTCTTAACATCTTCTCCATATCTTCTTCCTGTAGCCTCATCATCACAAGCTTGTATAACTTATAGACGTCACGAAGAATCTAATTTTGTAATTTCGTCTAATAAGAAAAACAAGCGCCAAATTGTGTTTGGTCTGGCTAGAAATAACCCGGTTACTCAGACAGATGATCTTAGAGAAAAAGATAAAGGAAAAATCCGAATTAACAAATATAGTCAACAATCTCTTAAGATTATCCAGAATATGGGATATGATTTAAAGACTATGCAACGTCTCAATCAAGGCAAAGGTAGACGGTTACCATTATGTGGTGATCTATTTTACCAAAAAACTTGTCATGGGTTGGGATACGATCCATCCCACATGTTTAATGAAGATATACAAGAAGGGTTTTCTTCCAGTTCTTCACAATCCTCAGATTTTGAAGAAACCCAGTTCATCGAATCGGATACATCCTACATGTATAAAGAAGATATGGAAGAATATTCTTCCAATTTTTTACAATCCTCATATTCTGGAGGAAACTGTTATGATGAATCTGAGTATGTCTTCTCAGTCAACATGGTTCAAACTGTGAGACCCGTCTCACTGTATAGGTATTTTATACGAATACGTATTTATTTGAGCCGTATTTCATATTTATCGATTTGCGTGATATTTTAAAATTTCTTAAGTATAGGATTTCATGACTTGGTTTAACTTGGATTTGGTTTTATTTGGTTCGGTTCCACTTGACATGGTTTGGTTTAGTTTGGTTTCTCATGGGGTGAGGTGTATGGCTTAGATTTAGTGGAGAGGAATGAATGGTGGAGATCACTTGAGCTTGTTATATAAGCCCCTTTTTCTCTCTCCCTCCTCATTCACCCTCATTCATTTCTTTTCCACCAAACCCTAGCCATTAGAGAGAGGCAAGTACACCTTACCGAATGTTGGACGATTTCTATTTCGTTTGTTCCATTCTCTTCCTTGTTACATTCTAAGCATGTTTAGAACTTGGAGTTTTCGGTTTTATCGGGTGGATTGTTGTAGATCTAGCTTGTGGTATTTTTGGTTTTCATGGGTTTTGATCTGTCAAACTTATATATTTTTGTCAACTGATGGTTCCATGTTGTAGAGCATTTCATTCTGCCCCATTTTGACCTAAGGAAGTCCGGATTTGGACTCCGGATGGAGGTTTTATGCATCCTGGCAGCCATGGCTTCTTAGTGTACTTCTTCTCGGAAATTTGGAGAAGAAGCACAGTTCAGCCGCATAGGCAGTACTTGACCGCATGAATCCTCATGCGGCAAGCCTCTGGCCGTATGGCCTTCCCAGCCGTATGAGACTCGTTTGAGCTCAGCCGCATGGGAAGTTCTTCCAGCCGCACAAGATTCCTTATCCTTCTAGCCGCATGGACTTGAACATTCCCAGCCGCATATGAACCGCCCTTGTTCAGCCGCATAGGGCTTCAATTAAACTCAGCCGCATAGACTGGTTCTCCCCGAACCGCATAAGGAGTTCTGTCCCAGCCGCATGGAACTACTCGTTCTGAGCCGCATAAGGCAGACTCGTTCCCAACCGCATGAGGACTAGTCTCTCCCAGCCGCATATGACCCATCTCCCGCTGGCCGCATATGTGCCACATTCCTGAGCCGCATGAACCCGTATCATCTCGGGCCGCATGTACCCCGACCCGTCCTGAGTCGCATGACCCTGATTGACCCAGCCGCATGAGACCCGTCTTTCTGAGCCGCATGGGATGTGCTGTCTCAGCCGCATAAGCCTGATTCCCCCTTCAGTCGTATAGGCTGGGACTCCCTGAACCGCATAGGACCCTGCTCATTTCCTGAGCCACATGGACTCGGATTTCCTGAGCCGCATGAGCCAGCCTTGCCCGAGCCGCATGGCTCTGTCATGTCCGGTATTTTATATTTCGTTTATTTTTGTATATCCAAGTCTTGTAGCTCTTTTTGTAACTTGAGTTCCTACGGAGTACACCTTTATCCCTATTGTATATTTTTATGCCCATTTTATATCCTAACGCCTTTTTTCATGAACTTGATAATCCCGAATTTATTTATTATATTTGGAATGATAATTGAACAATGCTTGATAGTAACCCTGAGCCGCAGGGCTCCTTCCTATGCCTTGTCCAGCTATTTAAATTATTGTTATTATTATTTCTCTATTCTTATTTGATCTTAATGATGATTTGTGCCTTGTAACCTCAGCATAACTTGAGTCTCCTGATTGAATGCTTACACAATACTATCCGGCACATGTACCCTAAACACGACAGTGACCCGTAGTGGTGCACTCCTGATTAATGACCTGACATGACCTGATGGTGGCCCGTCGTGGCGCACTCTTGACCAGTAAACTTGACATAATAATTCTTGACAGTGGCCCGCCGTGGCGCACTCTTGACATGATAAACCTGACATGATACTCCTTGAAATGCTGTTGCGACGGCTAACCTGACATGACCAGTATGAATGGCTTGGACACCGAGGGTGATTGTGCTTGTACAAATGAACCCGTCTTGTCTTGCATCATGTCTAGGACATGAATCCCTGGTTTTCTACGGTCAGGGATTCATACTGAATATGGCTAGGATTAATGACTAGATTGATCAAGTAGTTCATGGAGAGACTTTCCCATTTACCTGTTGCCCCTTTGATCCCGGCCTTATATATATATATACATGGGATTTGTTGCTATCCGTCGAGATGAGCGCACTTCCAGCCCGCCGTCGAGCGTGGTACCTTAGGACACATGTATCTTACTACAGTGTGTCTGCTATATCATGCTATCTTTTCTTTTTCTTTGCTGGGGTCATTCAGGTAGTAACAAACAGGTAACCGGACTTGGAAGAATCTCATTGCATCTTGCTAGTAACTAGGCCTGTGATAACCCTAGTTAGTTAAAGTATCAAGCCGTACTTATTGCTTGGCCGTGATTGATTGAATGGAGTTTAACTCAGTCTAGTCTTGACTTGATCCTGCACAAGATTGTCACATGACCTGATTGTTCATATTCGCCCTGTCCTGTATATGATCGTTACATGTCCTGATTTCTTATTTTATCCTGTCGATAAATGGTGGGAGAAACCAAGTTCTGTTCAGACGAAGGGTTACAACCCCGGCCCTTGTTTGGTTTACGGGTTGTAACCTGGTTATCTAAATAGTCCCATGGTTATCTCATCGTATGTCACCTTCCTATTTCTATTTATTTAACATGTTCTCCAGTTTACTTTATGCTCAATGATGCTTTACTTACAATCTCTCTATGGTCGAGGTAAGTGCATTGGTACCACACGAATTTTCGATCCTCCCTTATTGCTTGCCTTGTTTGCTAATGATTGCTGGTTTTAAGTTTATAGTTCGACCTCCTTTGTGGTACTTGCTATTTGGGGTCTGACCCCACTGGTTTTGCATGGCCAGGTTCTAATAGAAGAGCCCGAAGGATCTACCGCACCATCCACTCGACGGTGACCAGCCAGAGCACCAGAGTGCCTCAGTAGGTTCTTCTTCATTCTTCCACTGATATGTAAATTCTCTTCTTGTAACATTTAGCCCCGAGCACGTGTTTAGCTCGTGTTTTGGTATTTTCCTTGATATTGTAGCCTACGGGCATAAACATGATATGTGTATTCTAGACTATAGCTAGTCCTTATCATGTACGACTAATACTCTAGCTAGTCCTCAGTTTTGTGGTACTGGCTTCATGATCATTCATGTATATATGGTTCGGGACGCCTTACTATTGTATGTATGATGATCGTACTCCTTGCTCTTGTATAATTGTCTGTGATTGAGATACCTAGGATTGTTAAACCATAGTATTGACTGATGGCTTGTAGAGTAACCCCCATGTCTTGACAGTTTATACGCGATTTCAGAGTATTAACGTACTTTGGGATTACGTAGCTGGCTATGTCTGCCCCCCCTCTCCGGTATTCCGGTTCTGGGGCGTGACACAAACTGATGGTGAATCTGAGCCATTTGAAAATGACCCTTGGGCACAACAAATGGATACTTAATAGGAGCTTTATTTTGAACAGTGACAGCCACCTACAGAAGATAAAATCGTCCAGATTGACGTTGGAGACGGAACTACGTCTAAGCCGATATTCATCAGTAAAAACCTTTCTGAAGATGAAAAGGAAGAGTTGATACAGCTGATTAAAGAATATATTGATATCTTTGCATGGAGTTATGAGGATATGCCGGGTCTATATCCTAAACTAGATACTCATAAACTTAATATTATTCCTAATGCCAAGCCTGTAAAACAACAGCAGCGGTATTTTTGACTAGATATGATGGATGCAATTGAAGCAGAAGTTAAAAAGCTGATCACATGTGGCTTTGTTCGTGAAGAACAACACCCAGACTGGGTTGCCAATATTGTTCCTGTTATGAAGAAGAACGAAAAAGTCCGAGTTTGCATAGATTTTTGGGATCTTAATGCAGCTTATCCAAAAGACGAATTTCTACTTTCGATTACCGATGTCATGATAGACAATACATGTGGTTTTGAACGCATGTCTTTCATGAACGGATTTTTAGGATACAATCAAATTAAGATGCATCCAGGAGATGAAAAGCATACCGCTTTCCGTACACCCCTTGGGGTTTATTGCTATACGGTTATATCGTTTGGTCTGAAAATTGTCGGTGCTACGTATCAACGGGCTATGAGCAACATCTTTCAAGAACATCTACGAAAAATAGTTGAATGTATGTGGATGACATTGCTGTCAAAAGTCGATCAAAAGATGATCACATTCAAGACTTAAAGACAGTATTTGAGTTGATGCGTCAACATCAATTGAAGATGAATCCTACTAAGTCTTTCTTAGGGGTTTCCAGTGGCAAATTTTTGGGATTTGTCATCACTTCTCAAGGTATTTATGTTAATCCTGATAAAAGCAAAGCAATTCTTGAAATGCGTCCTCCATGTAATCTAAAAGAATTACGTGGTTTCCAAGGTCATATTGCTTATATCAAGAGATTTATATCCAATCTTTCAGGGAGATGTCAATCTTTCTCTCGTTTATTAAAGAAAGGTATATCATTTGTTTGGGATGAAGCATGTCAAAAAGCCTTTAATGACATCAAACAATACCTTACAAATCCACCTGTCCTGGTACCTCCAGTAGTGGGAAGACCATTTTTGCTCTATATTCGAGCCTTAGATCATTCACTTGGTGCTCTTCTTGTACAGAAAAGTGATAAAGGTCATGAACATAAAATTTATTATCTTAGCCGAATGATGGTTGGAGCTGAACACGGGTACACTCCTGTGGAGAAAGAATGTCTGGCCTTAGTTTTTGTTGTTCAAAAGATACGACATTATGTGTCAGGACAGGCTATTCATGTATCCAAAATAAATCCTATTCGAGTATTGATGAGAAAGCCGAGCATTCTTAACTCCAAGTTAGCAACCTGGGCAATGTTGATTACTCCTTATGATATGGTCAATGTACCTCAAAAATCAGTGAAGGGTCAAGCATTAGCTGATTTCTTAGCAGCTCACCCTATACCTTAAACATCTAAGCTATATGAGGACATTCCAGATGAAGTCGTAGATTGCAACATGACTTTGAAGGAGGACATTTGGCAACTATAAGCATCGCTGGTTGGACCTAAAGGCAATACTGTCTCCGGAGTAGGCATCGTCTCAGTCTCTCCTGATAAAATGGTCATGTACCATGCTTATTCTCTTAATGAACCATGCTTCAACAATGTGGCAGAATATAATGCTCTGCGAATTGGTCTCCAAGTAGCAAAACAATTGGACATCGAGTTCCTGGAAGCTTATGGAGACTCTCGACTGATTGTTAATCAGGTCAGAGGGACATATGAAGTCAGAAATCCTGACCTCATTCCCTATTATCAAGTGGTAATCGAATTGGTCCTTTCATTCAAAGGGTTCTTCATTGAATTCGTACCACGTTCTCAAAATTTGGAAGCTGATGCTCTTGTTAATTTAGCTGCAGACTTAGTTGTTTCAATTAGAAGACAAAATACCATTACTTTGTTGGATCGAGACTTATTCTGTGTCAAAAATAATTTACATATCGAACAAAATTATACTACATAATCAAGTTCTCAACAAAGGGATTGGAGAAGTCCATTCATTGATTATGCGGTCCATGGGAATTAACCTGAAGATCCAAAAGAAGTTACATCAATCAAGAGACGATCATTTCGATTCTACTATGATTCTTCTTTATATATGTTATATCGTCGTTCTTATGACGGACTTTTGTTGCGTTGTCTCTCTGAGAGTGAAGCTAAGCAACACTCCGTGAAGCTCATGATGGTGTCTGCGGTGCTCATCAACCGGGTCCGAAATTACAGGACCGTATTCGAAGAATGGGGTATTATTGGCCTTCCATGATAGCAGATGCTGTGGATTATGCCAGACGGTGTAAAGCGTTTCAGATTCATGCTAATTTTATTCACCAACCTTCTGAATTCTTACATCCTACAACAGCTTCTTGGCCCTTCGAAGCTTGGGGTATGGATATTATTAGTCCGATTAACCCTCCTTCTGTCAAGGGACATCGGTTTATCCTAGCTATAACAGATTATTTCTCTAAATGGACGGAAGCGATTCCCCTTGTTGAAGTAAAAACATCTAATGTGGTTAGCTTCATCAAACACTATGTCATTTATCGTTTCGGGATTCTCCAAAGGATAATTCATGATAATGGACCCCAATTTACCAGTCAGGCATTTTATCGATTCTGTGACAAGAATCAGATCCAAAATCTGGCTTCTACGGCCTATAATCCGGCTGCTAATGGTTTGGCCGAAGCTTTCAACAAGACAATCATTAAACTTCTCAAAAAGTTCGTCTCTTCTAATAAACGTGATTGGAATGAGAAACTTGGAGAATGTTTATGGGCTTACCGAACGACAGTTCGAACTCCTACTAGTTTTACACCATTCTCACTGGTTTACGGATGTGAGGCCGTTCTTCCACTGGAAATCCAGATTCTATCTCTTAGAATAGCCATTGCAAATGAGCTAACTACAGAGAATAATGATCGGTTGAGACTTCAAGAACTTGAAGGTCTAGACGAGAAGTGCCTTCAAGCACAACAGCACATCGAGTTATATCAAGCTCGCATATCTCGAGCTTTCAATCGTAAAGTTAAAGAGAGGATATTCAAGGTCGGTGAGCTAGTTCTAGCTGTTCGAAGGCCGATGTTGATGACTCATAAGAGCAAAGGGAAATTCCAAGCAAAATGGAAAGGTCCTTATGTAGTTGAGTCGGTATTCTCCAATGGTGCCTATAGGTTGTCTAAACCTAATGGAGATTTGCTCATGATGCTGATTAATGGCAAATTCTTAAAAAAATATTATGTCTGAATTTCTTCTTTATTCTCCAGCTACCAATGTTTGGTTAAGCTGATTATTTGTCTCCTAAAAGAGAATTTTGATCTTCTGTCTTACCAGCTGATTAAAAAAATGAATTTATTATTTATCATGTTATTATGACCTCTGAATAAATATTAAGTCTACTTTTTTCTTATCTATCATGTCCATATGGCCTCTGAATAGATATTAATCTATTTTTCTTTGTGTCACGATCTGTCACGTTCATATTACCTCTGATAGTATCGTATACTCTAAACAGAAAATGAGATTCATTATCTATTATGTCCATATTACCTCTGGATAGATATAATTTATTGAGTTTAGAAGACTTGTCATGTCCATATTACCTCTGATAAGTGTTTTCTATCTCATACCTATTATTTAATTTCAAAATAAATGATGGGATCACAAAACAAATATTTCATTCATTTATTGAAAGTATTACTGAATGAAAAAGACAGAAGAATACAAAAACTCTTTATTTGCCTAAGGCGAAGCAGATACATCTTCTAGCAGTTTTTGCAGCTCTGCTAGATGCTTCTCGCGAAAGCTCAGCACAGTTGCAGTAGCCATAGTACGTCGAGCTTCCGGAGTACAAATATGGGAGAATTCGGCCTATCATCTTATCCTTGGCTTCATCAAGGGTTTTGATGGTAGCTTCAGCACCGAAGACTTGTTCCTCTAAAATATAACTCTGCGTCAAGTGTATGTCTCGAGATGTGATCAACTGCTCCCTCTCCACCTTCAAGCGAGCCAATTCTACCTCAACTTCACGAATTCTATCATTCTGTTGATGAATTCTCATATTTGAAGTTTCATAGGCTTCTTTCCGAATATCCAGCTGAGGTTTAGCTTCAGCCAAAAAAGCTTTTTCTTTGGCGACTTTGCTGCTGTATTCTTGGAGAGATTCATTGAAAGAGGTCTCCGGAGCGTTGTATTCAGCTGATAAAGCGTCATACTCGCTTTCGATGAGACTTTCAATAGTTTCACTTGACAGTCTTAGATATTCTCTAATGGGCTATTCAAGCCCCTCTACTACCTTTTCTAATGCCGCTGCTCTCTCTGCATCATTGAACATAGCGACATTTCTGATCGTGAGAGCGATGGCAGCCTTCAAGCTTTCATAATTAAGGCCTTTCTTTAAGACCATCTTGATCAGAGTCGCCAGCGTTTTGTAGAAAGTTTCAGTATGAATCTCAACTAAAGATTCATTTCTGTATTTGAGCTCGGCGTGGCGGCAATGTCTACCAGATCCCTTTTCTGAAGACTAGGAGCAGATGTTGTTGCTTTGGTAGTAGACTGAGATGAAGTCAATGTTGTTGTTGCTACCATAGCTAACTGATCCCCAGGAGCTTCAGGAACAATGTCATCAGCACTTTTTACTCCAGTCGTTTCTGGAGTTGAAACTACATGAGTTTTAGTGGCGATGATAGTTGCGGGAGGAATGGTAGTTATGGTGACTAATTCAGGTTCAGGCACTATCTTCTCAGGAACTTGTGCTGGATCAGTAGCAATAACAGAGGATGCTATTACAACGTCTCCAGCTTCAGTTGATGATTTGACTATGTCTTCATCACCTTCATTGGCTACCGGCTCTTCAAGTATTTCAGTTGTAGTGGGTCCTTCTACAACTGGTTCTTCGTTGAAGTCTGTCAGTTCTGCAGCAGCTGCTTCTTCATCTGCAGTTGGTTCTACTGCAGTTTATTCTTTTTCTCCGCCCTCAGCAGGAGGAGACAATTCTAGCTGAGCCTCTACCATAGGCTCTTGTTGTATCTCTGTATCTTCTTCTTCTAAAGAAGAACTCTCTTCCTCAGATTCCATGTTTTCTTCATGAATAGCTTCTTGAGGAGGAGGAGGAGCTACAGGCTTTGATGCAATGATAACACCTATAAAAATTAAAAAAATAAGTTAATATACAAAAATCATAATTTTGTATAGATTTTGTGTAATTTATATTTACCTGGAGTAGGTGCAGGACGTTACAAAAGTTCATCATAATCTTGATCCCAGTCCTCATCATCAAAGGCAAGAGCCGGTTCATCTGATGGGATGAGTCCTGGATCAACAGTATGAGTCGTGGCGATATTCTTAAAAGCTTTTGCCTTTTATGGCAAAGATAGATGAAGTGATGAGCTGAGACGTCCAGGAGATAGGACCCCCATACCTTCTGTTGAGGTTGCTGGTTGAGATGCAGAGGATCCTTCTCCAGGATGAGCTGAAGAAGATGCAATGGATTGAGGCTCCTCGACGGGA
Organism: Iris pallida; assembly: GCA_029216955.1. Taxonomy (NCBI): domain Eukaryota; kingdom Viridiplantae; phylum Streptophyta; class Magnoliopsida; order Asparagales; family Iridaceae; genus Iris; species Iris pallida. The sequence continues at coordinate 5,748,801 of JANAVB010041220.1, read as the reverse complement.
GTGTCGTTCTCTGGGGTAGCGGCTCTCTGTCTAGAAGGCCCTTTGACAGAAACCTTCTTCTTCTTCTCTGGGAGAGTCTTCTCTGGAAGGGTAACAGCTGCACCTGATTTCCGTTTTCGAGTTTTTTCGATAATAATAGGTCCCGCAGCTATTTCCCCAACTCCCGTAGGGATTACATATAAACCCCTTAAATTTCTACTTTTATTTTTTTTATTAAATTAAGTATTTAAAATTTTTACTTGGTATTTATACGTCGCATAGTTGTATTATATGTCGCGTATGAACTCAATATTTTCATATGCCTCGTCGAGTGCGAATATGTGCGAGGTAGTGTTTTGTAAAAATATTTTATTTTAAAAAGCTTAAATTTTCAAATAATACATAATAAATATTTATTTTCGATTACTTAAAGTTGTAAAATGCGACGAATGGGAAATTTCTAAAACTATTTTAGAAAACTATGTTTCATTGCATATGAGGTGCATAAATTTAAATTTCATATATATAAAGCTATTTTCAAAATTAATTAATATTAATATTTTTTTATTCAAAAAGATATTTAAAAATATTTAATATTTTTGAAATAATTATTATTGGTATTTTTGGAAATATATTTGAAAATTATTACGGCCATTTTAAATCTTAATTTGATTATTATGGTTTTAATTTAAAAAGTTTAAAGGTAAAATTTATATTTAAATTGAGTTTAGATTATCTAGTTTTAAATTGAAATTTAATTTGAATTTGGATTTGATTATTGAATTAATTTGAATTATTTAATTGGGTTTAAACAAAATCAAATCCTTATCCAACTGGGTATTCCCACATCCTATATATAGGCAGGTATTCCTCCATAATTTTCTACCACAACACATCCCAGAATTCGTGCACCGTGTCTGTGTCCATACCCCCATCCACTATAATTCTATTTTATACAAATACAATTTCTCTTCCCTTGTCCGACAACCCTAGAAATCTTCGTCATGTCTCGCAGGACACGGCGATTCCCCCAAACAATCCATGTCATCATCATCGCAACCATTGCCACCCCTATCCTCGAACGTCTCTTCTCGGACCGCCGTCCCCAAAATCATCTCCATCAACACCCGATCCGACCCGTCTTTGGACCACTACCTCGTCGTGGCCGACTCGACACACCACCCGCAACATCGCCATCACCAACCAGCCTTTCTATTTCCGGCCAACACCTCCTCAACCACCGCTGCCACCCACAACCCGACAACACCGCCACCAACCTCCACCGACACCATACCAAAATCTACAGCAAAGAAAGAAGAAGAAGTGAAAACCCTCACCTGACCTGGCCTCGACCGCCGTTCCTCTGCCGCCATTTGCCTCCCCGACTCTCGTTGGAACCGGCCATCCGCCGCTGTCGTGCCGCGTCTCCCCTTCAGCGCCTAGGGCTGGTGCCGCCTGTGGGAACGGCCCCTCTAGTGAGGTGGCAACCGCCACGAGACCCTCCGGCAGCAACCGGAACCGTCGCCGGTCCTGGAATTTCTTGCGCGGACCACGGAGCAGACCACCAAATCCGCATCCCTGCCCCGACGTACGGCCTTCCTTGCCGAACCACCATCGATGAACACCGCGCCAGCCTCCGAAGCCTCCGTCGACCGAACGGCGAACCCCTCCAGCCGCTCCGGTCTCGAGCGCCACTGCGCCGAGGGCTTCCTCCGTCCACCGCTGACGAGGCCCTGCCGCCGCCTCGGGCCGACTTCCTCTAACTCGTCCCCTTTCGGAGCCGCCCTACCGCGATCGTCGGTGCCGCCTGGCCGCGCGCCAGCTCCTCTCCGCCGGGTATAGCTGCGCCAACCGCCGCACTCGTCGGAAACCCCCGCCGGCCGAGTCCTCGGTAAGCGCCCCTTTCCTTCCCTCTTTCTTACTCTCTCTCTCTCACACTTATAATTTAAAAGGGGGGATGAGCTGTTAAAATATTTATTATTATTATTATTATTATTATACATATTATTATGATGTTTTCAGCTTAATTATGGTTTATCATTATTATTATTATTATTAGTATTGTTATTAGATTATTATTATTACTGTTAATTATTATTATTGTATTTATATCATTTATATTATTTTGATACCTGTGTTATAATTATGATTTTATTAAGTATATTATTCTGTTTATTAAATAAATTTGATAAATATTTTTAAAATACATCTTGACAAAATTAGGGTTTAACCCTAAACAGTTTCTAAGGTACCATTTAAAATATTTTGACAAACTTAGAGTTTTGCCTAAAAAGATTTATTATTTTAAGTATTTTTCTGGACTAATAAAAATGTATTTTTACAATTTACATATATAAAATATTTTCAAGTATTTACGTAGAATTATTTTTCAAGTATATTATGAAGTATTTTCTAAAAATAGGACACGTGTCTCTTCGCTTAAACTCTCTTCGAATTATTCCCCTTTACTTATAGCTAATCGTGCTTCTCTATTTACTTGCAACTTCGGACCATGACACCTCGAACATGGCTATCGGGCAATCAAGACTTGCCGAAATATTGCACCACACCAGGCGACACACCAGGCAAGACACCTTGCCACTACTGTTTAAATTTCCTGCTCAATAACATGCATGTTGTGTTTATTTTCAAGTTGTTTCTTTCTAAATTATATGTAGATGCAAATTACTATATTTTATGCAATTGACTTCGAGTTAAGGGACCACCGTATGTTTAAGTGCATCTCATAAACTGTCACGATGTGCCACGGGTTGTGTATGAGTTGTGAGTCGCATATAGATACGGACTTGCGTACCGACCGTACATCGGTACATACAGGCCGTGCGTTAGGATATAACTGCCAATAGATTATGTAGAAGACTTGGCAGTTATTAAGGATTAAACAGTGTCGTGGAGTCGACATATGTATAGTATCATGGGGAGGGGGGAGACAGTTATTAGCGTAGGGGCTACATATTCAGTACACACATAGATTTGGGCCGATAGTGTCTCGTATGAGCGCTACTTACTGCCCCGGGACCGATAGTTCTCGTATGAGAGCTACTTTCTGCCCATGGTCGATAGTGTCTCTTATGAGCACTACCTACTACCACTCTCTCTCCATCTATGCTGAACACCTAAGCTCTTGCGTAGAACGTTGTCTTCTCAAAGTGTATATCACATAGAATGGTTAGGAACCTTTACGCATGTATATTTTCTATTGAGCTCTTACTATCCAGTTTATGGCGTGATATTATGTGTCTTACTACGTCCCTCTGAGGACCTGGTTATCTCGCCAGGTGTGTGTTATTGTCTTTCACAGGTGTTCTAGCTCTAGCCGTGATCATCGCTATTTATTCGAGGATGATTGCACTTGGATCGTATTCACTTCGCTCGCCAAACTCATTTCCTTTCTCATGTATTTTCCTTTACTTGTTGGTAGTGGATTTGTCTCCGCCCAACATATTGTATCAAGATAATTTATTTATATGATCTCTTTTATTCATTTATTTTTGTGTGGATGAGATTAGTTATGGTTCTACTGTATTTTATAGCTTATGTATTTATACGAGGTTTCCATATATTGGAGTGTACTTCGTATGAATACAGCTGGCATGTCTACGTTTCTAGTTCTACGTATTTTGGGACTGGGGCGTTACATATTTTTGTGGTGGCCCATACAGGTCGAGTTTGTCACTTCGGCTACGTAATTGTACCGATGTGGGCCTGCAAATATAGGATTAGAGTCTAGAATCTCATCCACCTACTTGACATCCTTTCTTGACTTCAAATTTTGAACTCTCGTTCGACCTCCTTCATTTGCATCCTGCTTGAATTCTTCCTATCGTAAATTCTTATCTTTCGTGCTTAGTGACAGTTTGAAAGATGACTACACTACTATATACTTATTGGTCAACCATATGGCTAGAAGGGTTACATTGGAAATTGGAATACATTTAAGACTCTAATGGAATTAAAAAGGCTTTTAAAAAAATGTGTGATTTACTTATTAGTAATTTGTAAAATAGGATATCTAAGGAAGTTGTAATCTTGAGATTTCTAAGTAGTGATCATAAGAGGATTGATAGGATTTTATTTTTATGCTGCAGAAAAATAGTTGGAATCTATACACAATTGATTTAAGAAATTGTTTTGATTTTCGAATTTTGATATTTATGATCTATTGGATTATAGCTATACGTCTTTGAGCAAATATAAAACTGATTTCAATTTCAAGTTGTGATATTTATGATTTATTGAATTATAGTTATACGTCTTTGAACAGTTATAAATTTGGTTTGAAAATGATCTTGGATTTTAAATGTAGCAGTAGAAATTATTCTCGTACAACTTACGATTAGTTTGTTTCTTAAATTTCAAATTTTAAGTGGAAGCAGCAATTTTTTTTATTTTGGGTTTAAAATATTTTGGAAGATATAAAAAATAATTTTTGAGGAAGATTTTCAAATTTTAAATTGTGGCATGTGATTTATGATTTACAAATCTATTTTGATTTTGAGTAAAAAGGTTTTGATTGAGATTATCAATAAATTGGAAAAAAAAAATTTGTTGTCGGATTAGGGTTGATAAGTGCATTAAGATATTGAACTTCAATTTTGAGATAGTTTTTCTTGCTAAGAGTCTTTCTGTAGTTATTTGAAAAATTTTGGGTTTTAAATTTTGATTGATTATAAGATTTTTATGGATTCGTGAATTATGAACTCTTGATTTCAATAGTTGGATTTGAAGGTTAAGTTTTGGAAAAAGTTAGTAGTAACATGGTAAAAGTTTACTTTGAGATTATTAAAGGAAATAAAATTGTTAGCCACAATCTAATTGGGAAGCTTAGAGTAAATACAATTTTGGTGGTTTATTGTTTTAAAATTTTTATTAAGAGACTTTTTTAGGAAACCCCAGTTAAAATTTTTTTTTCTCACTAAGATAACTCTAATGAGTTAGGAGTATTCCATACTAATTGCCATATCCCTCACGACATGATAGTAGTGTACATACAAGTGTTGTTAGTCATCTCCAAGATCATATGGTTATATTTCCAATCTTAACTCCCTCGACATTCCCTCAAATTTAGATTTTGTCGTGACTTTCTAACCATTTGAAACTTGAGAAATAATTGGATTGTTCCTTGATCATACCCCATCAAGTAGCTGTCATATCTCTAGAAATGGTATTCCTAACTTATTTTACCTTGATCTACTAGAATCTGAATTATCTTTATTTCATGCTGTAACTTGGTCATTTATTTTGTGCGATAATCTCATGAACTCCCACTTTCTATTTTAAATTCTTTTGTGTCCTTACCGTGACTTGGATATTTGGAGCACAACACTAAACTTTTCCTTCCAACAACTTTCACATGCAAGACCTAGACGAGCCCACCTTCATGTAGGTATATCACGTGCCACTAAAACACGTCTCCTTGTACCCTAATTTTATGTTACGACTTTCGGATCAAGAAGACTGGACTCTAATTCCTACCGTGAAACCAATATACTTTTTAACTATAGATGAGACTCGACCTCGACTCAATTCTTTCAACCAGATATATGATTTTGTTCTACTTTCCTTACATGCTTAACCTTGCATTTTATCTTGATTGCTGGACCTATCGTCCCATGACACCATTAGTTTAATTCTTTTAAGTTGGGTAGAATATCTCCCTACCTAACAAACCCTTTTTCCTAGTGAACCATATTGATAATTTCATTTGGACTATAATACTTAGAGGACCCTAACTTATCTAGTCAACCAAGCCGACTGCATAGGCCCAAATTTCGGGCGGAACTGAGACTTTATAAGATCTTAGACTATTTGATTCTTTCATCGTTACCCTTTACTTATAATTTTATCTACCTATGATGCTAAAATAGCTTAGTTTTGCAAGCTTATTCTTTATCAAGCTTGATCATGACATATGTTTAATGTGGGCGCCCACTAATACATTGTCTAATCAGAACGGGTGCATGATGGTTTGATCAACCAAGTGCACTTTGGTTCGCTTTTCATATATTATTCTACGCGTATGGAGACATAGTCAAACTTGCCCTAGAGTCTCATCCGCGACTGCCTTGACAATTCTACTTGAAATTTTTTCATCGTCTTTGAACCACATATTCGTATTCGAAAATATCATCCTTGAACTCTATATTGCATTCGCCTTCACCTACTTTAGAAGAGCGAAGACGCTTGTACATGAATTCCCTCTAGCCGATCCTATCGATTATGACCATTACCGTTCCATGTGACTATATCCACGTCTTAACTAATCGTCCATTTTTCTTGGCCCTATAATTACTATCGTGACCTTCCAATCGCCTAAGATTAGGAGTGACCCTAATCACTCCCTTAATCAACCGGCTCTCAAGAAACCCTATTTTTAAGGCCTCTAGTTTATTCTCTTTAGTTACCCCGCTAACCTTTATCGCATGTCCTAACTTTAAACCATGCTCATTTTATTTTCACTCTCGAGTTAACCCATGGTATTTCTCGCCGGTATGGAAATCGAGACTTCCTAATGCATCTTTCGTTGAGCATTGTGAATTGAAATGTCTTCTCACCCCTCCACTAATTCTTAATTTTGAGGACGAAATTCTTTTAAGTTGGGTAGGATATAAACCCCCTAAATTTCTACTTTTAATTTTTTTTATTAAATTAAGTATTTAAAATTTTTACTTGGTATTTGTACGTCGCATAGTTGTATTATACGTCGCGTATGAACTCAATATTTTTATATGCCTCGTCGAGTGCGAATATGTGCGAGGTAGTGTTTTGTAAAAATATTTTATTTTAAAAAGCTTAAATTTTCAAATAATACATAATAAATATTTATTTTCGATTACTTAAAGTTGTAAAATACGACGCATTGGAAATTTCCAAAACTATTTTAGAAAACTATGTTTCATTGCATATGAGGTGCATAAATTTAAATTTCATATATATAAGGCTATTTTCAAAATTAATTAATATTAATATTTTGTTATTCAAAAAGATATTTAAAAATATTTAATATTTTCGAAATTATTATTATTGGTATTTTTGGAAATATATTTGAAAATTATTACGGCCATTTTAAATCTTGATTTGATTCTTATGGTTTTAATTTAAAAAGTTTAAAGGTAAAATTTATATTTAAATTGAGTTTAGATTATCTAGTTTTAAATTGAAATTTAATTTAAATTTGGATTTGATTATTGAATTAATTTGAATTATTTAATTGGGTTTAAACAAAACCAAATTCTTATCCAACTAGGTATTCCCACATCCTATATATAGGCAGGTACTCCTCCATAATTTTCTACTACAACACATCCCAGAATTCGTGCACCGTGTCTGTGTCCATACCCCCATCCACTATAATTCTATTTTATACAAATACAATTTCTCATTCCTTGTCCGACAACCCTAGAAATTCCTGCCATGTCTCGCAGGACACGGCGATTCCCCCAAACCATCCCTGTCATCATCATCATCGCAACCATCACCACCCCTATCCTCGAACGTCTCTTCTCGGACCGTCGTCCCCAAAATCATCTCCATCAACACCTGATCCGACCCGTCTTCGGACCACTACCTCGTCGTGGCCGACTCGACACACCACTCGTAACATCGCCATCACCAACCTGCCTTTCCGTTTCTGGCCAACACCTCCTCAACCACCGCTGCCCCCCACAACCCGACAACACCCCCACCAACCTCCACCGACACCGTACCAAAATCTACAACAAAGAAAGAAGAAGAAGTGAAAACCCTCACCTGACCTGGCCTCGACCGCCGTTCCTCTGCCGCCGTTTGCCTCCCCGACTCTCGCTGGAACCGGCCATCCGCCGCTGCCATGCCGCGTCTCCCCTTCAGCGCCTAGGGCTGGCGCCGCCTGTGGGAACGGCCCCTCCAGTGAGGTGTCAACCGCCACGAGACCCTCCGGCAGCAACCAGAACCGCCGCCAGTCCCAGAATTTCTTGTGCGGACCACGGAACAGACCACCGAATCCGTATACCTGCCCTGGCGTACGGCCTCCCTTGCCGAACCATCGTCGGCGAACACCGCGCCAGCCTCCGAAGCCTCCGCCGATCGAACGACGAACCCCTCCAGCCGCTCTAGTCTCGAGCGCCACTACGCCGAGGGCTTCCTCCATCCGCCGCTGACGAGGCCCTGCCGCCGCCTCGGGCCGACTTCCTCCAACTCGTCCCCTTCCGGAGTCGCCCTTCCGCGATCGTCGGTGCCGCCTGGCCGCGCGCCAGCTCCTCTCCGCCGGGAATGGCTGCGCCAACCGTCGTACTCGTCGGAAACCCCCGCTGGCCGAGTCCTCGGTAAGCGTCCCTTTCCTTCCCTCTTTCTTACTCTCTCTCTCTCACTTACGGTTTAAAAGGGGGGATGAGCTGTTAAAATATTTATTATTATTATTATTATTATTATTATTATACATATTATTATGATGTTTTCAGCTTAATTATGGTTTATTATTATTATTATAATTATTCGTATTGTTATTAGATTATTATTATTACTGTTAATTATTATTATTGTATTTATATCATTTATATTATTTTGATACCTGTGTTATAATTATGATTTTATTAAGTATATTATTATGTTTATTAAATAAATTTGATAAATATTTTTAAAATACATCTTGACAAAATTAGGGTTTAACCCTAAACTGTTTTTAAGGTACCATTTAAAATATTTTGACAAACTTAGAGTTTTGCCTAAAAAGATTTATTATTTTAAGTATTTTTCTGGACTAATAAAAATATATTTTTACAATTTACATATATAAAATATTTTCAAGTATTTACGTAGAATTATTTTTCAAGTATATTATGAAATATTTTCTAAAAATAGGACACGTGTCTCTTCGCTCAAACTCTCTTCGAATTATTCTCCTTTACTCATAGCTAATCGTGCTTCTCTACTTACTTGCAACTTTGGACCATGATACCTCGAACATGGCTATCGGGCAATCAAAACTTGCCAAAATATTGCACCACACCAGGCGACACACCAGGCAAGACACCTTACCACTACTGTTTAAATTTCCTGCTCAATAACATGCATGTTGTGTTTATTTTCAAGTTGTTTCTTTCTAAATTATATGTAGATACAAATTGCTATATTTTATGCAATTGACTTAGAGTTAAGGGACCACCGTATGTTTAAGTGCATCTCATAAACTGTCACGATGTGCCACGGGTTGTGTGAGAGTTGTGAGTCGCATATAGATACGGACTTGCGTACCGACCGTACATCGGTGCGTACAGGCCGTGCGTTAGGATATAACTGCCAATAGATTATGTAGAATACTTGGCAGTTATTAAGGATTAAACAGTGTCGTGGAGTCGACACATATATAGTATCATGGGGAGGGGGGAGACAGTTATTAGCGTAGGGGCTACATGTTCAGTACACACATAGATTTGGGCCAATAGTGTCTCGTATGAGCGCTACTTACTGCCCCGGGGCCGATAGTTCTCGTATAAGAGCTACTTTCTGCCTATGTCGATCGTGTCTCTTATGAGCGCTACCTACTACCACTCTCTCTCCATCTATGCTGACCACCTAAGCTCCTGCGTAGAACGTTGTCTTCTCAAAGTGTATATCACATAGAATGGTTAGGAACCTTTACGCATGTATATTTTCTATTGAGCTCTTACTATCCAGTTTATGGCGTGATATTATGTATCTTGTTACGTCCCTCTGAGGACCTGGTTATCTCGCCAGGTGTGTGTTATTGTCTTTCACAGGTGTTCTAGCTCTAGCCGTAATCATCGCTATTTATTCGAGGATGATTGCACTTGGATCATATTCGCTTCGCTCGCCAAACTCATTTCCTTTCTCATGTATTTTCCTTTACTTGTTGGTAGTGGATTTGTCTCCACCCAACATATTGTATCAAGACAATTTATTTATATGATATCTTTTATTCATTTATTTTTGTGTGGATGAGATTAGTTATGGTTCTACTGCATTTTACAGCTTATGTATTTATACAAGATTTTCATATATTGGAGTGTACTTCGTATGAATACAGCTGGCATGTCTACGTTCCTAGTCCTACGTATTTTGGGACTGGGGCGTTACATTACTTCCAAATACTCATCTGGAACAGCAGCGTCATCGGGTATGTCTGATGGTACCCTGACTGGTTCTTCGACGTTCCCTTCCTTGGGCCATCGAAGACTCCCCTTCATATTGTATCCATGTGCGAAGGAGCGAATGGATGCATAAAAGCGAGCATACGTATGAAGTATCCGTAGCTCGGTTGTGCTTGTAGCAGTTGATACTCTGAATTTGACACCGGTACAAGCAGTGCTAAAGTATCTCCAGGCTTTTGCACCATCAATTAGCTTCCCATAATGATAGAAGCTGGTGGAGGGATTACCAACATAAAGTTGGTCATATCCAAACTGGCGAGCGAACCGACTTGGTAGATACGGTTCGAACGCACAGTTGTCTTCATTCATGTACATCAGATGTGAAGGTCTGATGCACACTAGCCATTTGAAAACTGGCACAGGCAATGAAGTCCTTCCTTCACCTCTGTCTTCAAATTGTACACCGAGGTAATCGGCTGGAACTTGTGGCCTTGTGCAAAAGAAGTTCCATCCATGAGCATAATTTAGTACTGCCCAAGTATCTGCCACTGTAGTTGCAGTCCATGTGGCTTTATTGAATTTCTGGAGGAAAACCTCCGCATCATCTCCAGGGCCGGGTGGCAACAAACTGCAGTTACGATGCAATAGCCAGCCCATCAGATAAGTATAGGGCATCTCTACCCTAGGGAAATCTTTTCGGTGAGGAGCATTGTTGATTAGCTCATCACCAAAGGTCCGTAAACCTGTATTTACTCGACACACCATTGCCGATAGCAGGTTGATTCTGACCTTAAACACCAAATATACTGCCGGCCATAATACGTTTCGGTGAATTCTGTCTACTGTGCTGATCCCTGGCACAACCCATCTCCGCAGCCATAGAGAAAGAAAGCCTGCCAGTAAGGCTTCTCTTGAGATCGTTTGACTGCCGTGCCTCAGGTAGCTTAAGGTTTCAGTCCCCGCAGGGATGTCTCCAGTCTTAGTGGACAGATACTGGTCCGGAGACTTATGTGAAATCATCAAACTATGGATCAGATCTGAAGGGATTATTGAACAACGGTTGATGGTTGGAGCCTTATTTTCCTGGAATCTCCCCTTCTCGTTCTTGGGTATCCTATTGTCGTGGTAGAATAAATAGGTTGTCCATTTATTAATATATGCCAAAAGCGACCCACTGTCATACATAGTGGTGCAAATTAGGTAATGGCACATCAGTTCTTGGTAGACCTTAATTAATTGAGGATTTTTCTTTCTGATTTCTACTCGTTCCCGGTTGGAGGGAACATACTTTTCATAAGGAGCTTCACCCATCGGCAGCTTAGAGATGAATTGCATCTCGTGTAGGGCAAAACCCATCTCACCTAATGGAGTTGCAAAAGTCCTTGTTGAACTCATATACAACTCCATCAGAGCAAAGAACAGGTTCCTGTTCATCGGTATACCCTGGCTCGTAGAAGCTACCGCTTCATAAAGGCCAATGGCTTCCAGATCTGTCTTGAAGTTCTTCATGATCCAGGCACTAAGCTGAATCCAGTTCTGGTTATAAGGAGTCAGCCACCCTGGTAGCCTAGGGTTGGCCTGAGGATATAATACTGCAGCCCTTACGAACTTGTTAATGAACATTGGGGTCTGTACCGGCTGGATCAGAGCTGAATCTTCGCTCGGTGTGAATCCAGGCAATAGACCGGAGAAAGGGACAACACCATCACTAGGAGCACTGATGTGGTAGCCCATTTCGTTGGCTCTATCCCTTTTGAAAATGATTCTGCTCGGCCTACCATGACTGCTGGGAGTCAGGTTCCATAGCATCTGTCGAGAATGTGTGGCATGGAAAAATGTAGATAGGGGATAATCTCTGGCCATGTATGGGAGATACATTGCCCTTTCTCCAAACTTAAACATCCAAGCCTCCTTCTTCGGGTGTGTTTGTGACTGAAAATCTATCGCAACCCCGAACAAGAAGGCTGGCTTCGAAAATTGTTAATCATCTAGCGATACCAACAATTCTCCATTTATCATCGACAACAGTATTCTGTCCCCCTGAGCAGCTATTAGCTGTTGTCTCCCTTCAGGGTATTCTGGATTTGACTGAGGAAACTCCACATGGGACAAATTCTCCAAGTAATTTGAGCCCACCATACCAGCTGGCGAGCCGAATATTTCTGCAAGCGAATGAATTTGCAAGTCCACAGCCAAAAGAAAAAGAAAAAAAATCAAAGTTAGTAAAAATCTAATTTGAATTTTTATGCAAATGACTTAGTCTGGATTTTACGCATAAAGATTGAAGACTCTGTACTAGAGAGCTTGACTATGCAAAACTTCACGCTTATGTGCAAAAATAAAGTTTTTAAAGTGTAAAAGTTCTTTGTTTTACGCAAAGTCTTTCACTTGTAAATTTTACGCTGGCACATATTGACGTAAGCATATTTTGAATTTTACGCTGGCACATATTGATATGAGCGTATTGTAAACTGTACGCTGGCACGTATTGACGTGAGCGTATTTTGATTTTTACGCTGGCACATATTAATGTGAGCGTATTTTAATTTTTACGCTGACACATATTGATGTGAGCGTATTTTGTTTTTATGCTGGCACGTATAGACGTGGGCATATGTTTGTAATTTTACGCTGACACGTATAACATGGGCGTATTTTTTTATTTTAATTTCTACGTTGACACGTATAAACGTGGGCGTGAAATTTAAAGCTCGAGTTTTCTTCTTCTTCTCCGGCGAACTCACGGCCGAAGTTAGGTAATGTTCTACCTTTCATGGCCGGAGCCACAGCGGGGTTGCTCTGTCGGGGTGCCATCGATGAGGGGATGTTGGTTTCCGTGCGATCAGTCGTCGATGAAGCAGCGGCGGGCTTCTTGCCCTTGTTGTCGGCGGCGGTTTTGCTCTTGGGGGCCATCGATTCAAAGTGAAAGTATGTAGAGGAAGAGAATAAAGAGAGATTGAAATTTTGAAAATTAGTAAAGTTCTCTCTCTATCGGCAAGGCTCTATTTATAGAGAAATTTGAAATCGGTTCAAATTCCCGAAATTTACGCTGACTGTTGGATATCTCTACTTTTACGCGGACTGTTGAGTATCCCGAACTCTACGCAGATGACCGTTGGGTATCCCGAATTTTACGTAGACTGTTGAATATCCCGAATTTTACGCTTCTGTTCAAAGTATTTTAAATTTTAAAAATATTTGAAAACTTTGAAGGGGGCCTGTGTAGGAGCGTAAAAAGTACTTCATAGATCAAGTCAAAGAAGTTGAGAGCTTTACGCAAGTCAAACAGGGTCAGACTCAGATCTTATGCAGAAATCAAACAGAGTAAAACTCTACGCGAGCTACTTTATGCGAGAGCCATCCTCAAAACTTTACGCGGGAGACAGGTTGTCCACATCGCATTTAATCTACGTGATACTGTTCTGACATAATGATTTTCTGACAGCGGACAGCACAGAAGTCGAGAAGATTTGATTTACACCAAACCCAACACTTGTCGTTTAGTGTGCAGATGGGCTACTTTACGCTCAAGAGATTACTTCTTTTACGCACGAAAGCTATTCGAGCTTTATACGCTCAAAGCTGTTGTGCGCGTAAAGTTTATTTAAGCTAATTTTACGCTCAAGGCTACTTTTTAGCCTCTTTACGCGGAAAGTCTATTTTAGGTTATTTTATGTCCAGTCTGCTACTTTACGCAGGGAGTCTATTTTGGGTCATTTTTACGCCCGATCTTTTCCGGCTACATGAAAACGTGGTATGCTTACGTGGCTTTCATGCCACACTTATCGAGGAACGTGTGTACGAGCTTTCCCAATTTTATTGAAATCATGGGATACGTGTCATCACGCATAAAAGTTGATTTTTATCGTGGGTGATAGTTACCCAACTTTGTTGCTTTTTACGCACAGAGGGTCTAGTCTATAAATAGACTTATTTTTAACACAGACATGATCAAGAGAGATACAAGAGAGGAGATTCTGAGAAAACTCATACTTTCAGAGTGATATTTCCAGAAGCATTTCTTCAACTTTTTCTAAAGAACAGGGTGAAGCAAAGCAGGAAAGCATTCGACTGTGCCATCAGTGCCGTTGTTCGATACCTTTCTGGTGACTTAGTTCTTCCGATTATTCGCCTTCTTCAAGCAGTTTTCTTTATCATCATCGTATGGTCCAAGGAACAAAGTGGTCGCTCTCAGATCAGACTTCCATAGCAATACTTTCCAGAAACAATTTATACTTTTGTACTTTTTTTCGTTTTCTTTCAAAAGCCAATTTTAGGCATTTTGTTAAGTGAAACAACCTGTACAGTATACACTCCGAATGGAGGTGACATAATAAAGTACAACTCAATCACAACTAAGGAAGAAAATACGATAAGATTGAATAGATGAACCACAGAATCCCCAGATGATAATACAGATCAAAGAGATAGCTATAAGTCTAAGATAGACAACTCCACAATCCAGAATACAATCTCCAAATATATACAAGTATATCCAGCAAGACATGAAGATAAATGGAACTAGACTAGCTAACCAGCCTAGTCTACAGGGGTAGTATCATCAGCAAGTACTGGCTCCTCCTGAGGGTCCAGCTCGTATGTGTCGTCTAGGACTGCTCCATAATAGGTGGGATATCGCTCCTAAAAATCATTTGCAATATTTCAACAGGTCCAGTCAGGACTGGAGCGAGCACAGTACATCTCACGCAGTTCATATCATGACAGAAATATAATACAGGCAATAGAGTAAGATACATGAAACGCTGAAGAGTATACATGAGTAAAAGAGAAGACTGTAATGAAATATCTACTATAAGTAAAGAGCTACAGTGAACTAGTAATTTCGAGTACAAGCTATACATGTGAACGGCTTGATAATAAACATGAAAGTTTGCACATGACTACACTACTTTGGAATTGTTCACATGACCATTTATACTCCCCCATACCCCAATCAATACACAAGGATCCAGACAGGTTATGTTATTTCACATGATATCACACGGAGGCCCATAAATGGGTGCACATGAATGTAAACATGGGGGCTCCGTGAACATGAGAGTACATGAATCACAAAAGTGCACATGAATGGTGAAAGCACAGGAATATATGATGAAAGTGAAACGCACATGACATGATGTAACCGATACTTCCGAGGGGGATAACATCTCATGAAAGGATCCATATAGTACCAATCTGTGTTAACAACGTGACAGCATCAAGTAAAGTAATCTAGAGCAAGAATATAGTCCTAGCAAGTATGAAACGGTCAGAGAATGTACTCGCCTGATATCCTGAATGTCTGAATAAAATACTGCCTTAGAAGTGGTGTCTGGCTCCTAATCAGAACAGTACAAGTCACAACATATCCAAATTAATAAAATAAGCTACTATGATGCATTCTACGTGATGTTGGGTCAATTCTAGACTAAAGTCAACCCTGGTCAACTTCAGTCAACTAACTAGTCAATGCTAGGTCAACTAGGTCAACCTAGACCCAATCAAGTCTCACTAGGCCTAACCAGTCTATCCTAGCAAGTATACACCAATACAAGTCTCATCTAGTCAAACAACACACAAAACCCAAGTGTACACACTCCACATGCCATAGGCTATACTACCTAGGCCATGAGCCAACACAAGGATATAGGCCACACACATACAATTCCTATATATCTATATACACATCCTATATATAGGCAATTGCAATATTTATTATTACATATATTCCACTAGTATATATATTACATATGTGTACATATACACATAGAAAAGGGTATGGGGAACCATGTATATGTGTGTGTGTATATGTGACAGAAAAACAATAGAGTGATGTGTGTAATTAGATGAGGGTGTATATGTTTACATTGACAGTGTAATGTGTCAATGTGAGATTAGTGTCACAGGCTTGTGTACATACCATTGTGTGCGTCAACTTCAGATTTGTGGCAGTGGAATATGGGAAACATGTTCTCAGTTTTCAGATGGATGTGTGTGTGTGTAACAGTGCCAGGAATATACTCATGTGTGTGTGAGTGTTTACATGACTGAAATCAGTGAATAATCTCAGGAACAGTATTCATAGGAAATCAAACAACATGACAATTAAAAAAATGAAATGGGGCATTTGTTCTCAGGTCTTAATAGTGAAATGTAGGCATGAATATTAAGTTCTCAGATTTTAAGTCAACCAACAGTGTATCAGTAAAATGAGACCCCAACCCGAATGTAATTCAAAACCGAAACCCCTTGCCAAATCATAAACTGTCACGACCCGCTCCCGTTTTTTTTTTTCGGGATACGAGACGTGTCCAAGCCAGCCTACGCCACAGTGTCGGCGGTAGAACGCTGTATAGCCACAATGCTCAAAATCACAAATGCTCATTCACAAAACTAATTCAATTTATATTATTCACAAGTTTTATATTTACAGAGAATATAAACTCTTACAAATATTGAAAAGATTACAACTCATCTATCTAGCTAGTCTCTAGGTTTTCGTCTGCAAGTTCACCCGTAACTCCCAACGCTAAGTGAATCCACAGCTAACCTGAAAAATATTGGTTTCCAGTCAGGAATGGAACGAGCACAATTCACTGAATGCAGTTTTAATATATGAAAATGATTATACTACAGAGGTTAGGCTTTAGACATATGATTTATAAAATAAATGTAGAAAGATAGAATAAAACTAAATACCAAGAACATAAAATGAAATACAATAAAATACTCACCAACTGACCGACTGAAGTACCTTTGATATGTGATCGATCTCGGGATAATTATGCGACACTGTCTACACGGTCTAAAGTTACACGGTCTACAGTTACACGGTCTACACAAAATATTGTAAGAAAGAAAAACTGTCTACAAAAATAATAATCACGATCTACACTGTATGATGTTACATGGTCTACATTATAATAAGCAATAAAGAAATATTGTCTACACTGTATAAAGCAAGAATAAATCATGGTCTACACGGTCTAATGCAAGAAATAAATCATGGTCTACACGGTCTACACGGTCTAAGCTCAGATCACACATCGTTGGTACTTCACCTCCCGACACAACAAGGAACCAAAAATCAACATAAAACTGAAATCACATATCTATCGACTAAACACTGATGTATAGTAAAGATCAATACTGAAAACAAACAATAAAGTGTACTCGCATGTGGTCCTTTGCTGGTGAAATCGACGATCCCGTTGGTACAGATTAGCCACATTGTCTAGGGTCGATGTGAAGGAGTCCAAAGTTGGCAAAAGAAATAGGAATACGATTAGCCACGGTCAAGCATAATCTAGAAGGAAAATTTTGATGTAAGAAAAGTTATTCCTTCCATCCCAATATATATAACTTAAGAAATTTGTTTAGAAATTATTATATATATCATTTAGAAACATATTTAGAAATATAGATGGTTTAAAACCTTTTTAAGAAAATACTATTTATAATCTCTATTTAAAATACACTTTATATAGCTTGTAAAAGTACATGCATATATACATATAAAGCCCATAATCAACTGGAATACCAAAATACGTTTTATCTTGAAAGTACAAATATTTGTAGTTATGAAGGCCATAGCACCAAAATAGTTTTAGAACCAAAAGTAGCTTATATAAGTCCAAACTAACTATTTATTATGAGATATAGTTTAATAGAATATATTCTACACATTTATATGTGGCTTATTAAGAAAATATTATAAACTATATTATTATTATTATTCACAACCTAAATGATAAAAAATAATAATACAACTCATATACTATATACATACTTACAAATATATATATTTTTATAGCTAAAGTAAATACCAAAACTTCTAAAATCCGTGTTCAAAACTAAGCCCATAACAGATCTATACAAGGCTGAGCCCTAAGTCCAGCCTACGAAATTATAACAAAAAAAATTAAACAAAACAATTGTGGCTTGAAGAAGCCCAAGCCCATGATCATATACATAAAAATTCTGAATTTGTTTTGTTCTGTTTTGTTTTTTTTAATTTATTTAGGCCTAAAACTCAGGGTCATAATCCAACCCAAGAGTCCACAATAAAACAAGCAACTAAATAAACGAAATAAGGAAAAGAAAGAGAGTAATACTGAGAACTGAGAGGAGGGGAGCAGAGAAAGAGAGAACGGAAAGGGGAAACGAGAGAAGGAGAGAAGCGGTGGAAAGATGCTCACCAGAGCTCGGCGCTGGTGTTCGACGGACGAGACGCTCGACGGGTCGCGGCGGAGAGGGTTCACACGGTGGCGCCCGGGACGCGTGTCGACAGGGCGCGGTCTGTCGCCGGTCGATCTCGTCGGCTTTCGATCGCATGGCGCAGCAGAAACTGGACGCGAGGGGCCCTCGTCGACTGGAAAGGGGAGGGACTGGAGGTCGCGCTGGAGCTCGGGGTCTGAGAATCGGCGATCGACGAGGAGCTTGATCTGGGAGACCGTGCCCTTGGGGTTCATCATGGAGGGAGAGGCGCCGGTGGTGTGGGCGCTTGGACGAGCCGCGAAGGAGCTTGGGATGGGAATACGGTGCCGGAGACAAGGTACGATGATAGATTTCAGGGTTTTATTTACTGTTTGATTTTGGGGATGGTGGTGGTGGAGATGATGGCGAGGTGATGACGGGGTGCTGTGTCGTATTCTATTGTTCGGACACAAAGGGATGGTGTTGTGGGTCGAGTCCGGTGTGTCGGACTCATGGTATTTGTATATTGATGTATGGAATGTGTGCGGCGGATACAGACACAATGTCACGGTGGTGGTGGTGGTGTTGGCTGTCGTTATTGGCGTTGTTATGTGGATGATGATGGTATGGTGGCGTACGGTGTTGCTGTGGAACGACAACGATCGGGGACGTGGTCCCCGAAGGAGTACGAGATGGAAGAAAAGGTGTAGGAGGCTGGATGGTGGCTGGGTTGGGATGCTAGTGGTTTGTGGAATTTCTGGTTATTTGTGCTGAGAATTGTTTTTGTTTGTGGAAAAACCGGTTTCCCTTAAATAGAAGGAGCCCGATATTTAAGTCCTAATTAGATAAGATTCTGGATTCTGTAGGAGTTTTGAGATAAACCTTCCCTTTTGTTTAAAACAAAATACTTTTAAAATCAACAATAATCTAATCACAATCCATTTAAATTAATACTTGGTATTACCACGTAATTTAAATCATATGAATTTAAATCTATATCAAATAAATGATCGACATGATATTTCTAAAATAATATTTAGTATTTATCAAATAAATTAAGTCATATATTTTCAAACCAAGGCAATAAATATTTAAAACATATTTTCAGTAATCTAAAAATTCTATTTAAAATATTTTTAACAAATATTTTTATTAATAGCAATTATTTATGTTTTTCTAAAACCACCTTCAAAGTCCATATTTAGAAAGTCCAAAACTTTACATCTTTCGCAATAAAAAATAATCGATTTCGAGAATAAATAAATATATATATTTTTTAAAAACCAAATAGTATTTTTTAAAACCATAAAGCTTAACTAGTTTTGAAACACAAACTAACGTTTATACATTTCAAAGATGATTTATTTCAAAATACGAAAAATAGGGTAAATAAATAAAATTTTGAAAAAATTAGGGAAAAGGGGTTACAAATCTACCCACCTTAGAAATAAATTCGTCCTCGAATTTAAGGACTAATAGGATAGGCGGACTTGGTGGATCGGTAAAAGATAGAAAATTAATGAGAGGAAAATATTAATTCAAGTAGATGGAAAGAAAAAGTATTTATTGAGAACTTTGGGCTATTTAGGGTGGAAATAGAAGAAGAAGAAAAAATGGATATTGCTTGGTGTTGGAATCTAGGGCTAAGATGTCTAGAAGTGTTCTAAAAAAAACACAAAAGCTAACAACGACCTTAAGGACAACTCACCAATCGAAACTCTACCCACCTTAGAAATTTTCATCTTTGAATTTCGAAGGCACGATCAGGTATGACTAAGAACATAATCAAGAAACCAATTTTTTTTTAATCGATATGAATGGGGACGACTATTGATATAACTGGGAGAATGATAGGATTCATGATCAAGTTAGTCACGCGTATCGCGGTTAAAATCAAAGAAAACATAGTTTTTGCACGATCTGAATATTTTATGATTGAGTCACGATCAAATTCGTTTTAAGAACGATCAAAGTCATTTTGGCACGGTCAACTAGTTAAGCAAAATTTATATGCGCGATTATAGAATCAAAATCTAGATATGTATAAGAGTCTAGTGGAAGGAAATCAAAATATGTTTATAAGATGACAATTTGAAAGTAGAAGGGTAAGAAAGATAGGAAGAACAACCTATTTATTGAGAAGGGTAACTACAAATAAGGCACAAGCCAATTTGGAAACCTAATTAGTCATATGCCAATAAAATACATAGTTATATGGTATTTGAAAATCGTAAGCATACCCGATGTCACTTTACCGAGAATTTATGCCTCGCCAGTGTACAGCTGGCTGCAATAAACTCTTGGTTCCATGACTCAAGCAAGGATACGATAATCAGATACCCTACCAACTCTATCCAATGTTGACATAACAACTCAAAGATGAAAATAGGACAATTAAGATATAGCTTTAATGATATTTGATAACTCACGCTTACCTGAAATTATTTCAACTTAGGGGTCATGCCTCGCCAGTGCGCTGCTGGCTGCAGTGAACCCGCAGTCTTGATAATTCAGATAAATGGCAACAGTGCGCTTCTGTCTTGCCATTATAAGTCAATGAATATTCTTTCAACTATATCCATAAAATTTTCAAGGAACTTCTAGAAATTCAACAAGTCGATTTGGATGTAAAATGTAAGTATTTGTCCTTAAATAAAGGTATCAGGTTGGAAATTCTACGATGGATTAGGAAAAATGGTTGAAGACAAGAGAATAAAATTTCTATTCCTCAGTATAGAGAAAACATATATCTTAAATTTTTGCAAAGGCTATTCTCGGAATAAATATAGACAATCGGATCAGCTTAGGCTCAAAAATTCAATAGGTGGAAATATGATATTGACTTTTGGGAAATAATTACCTATGGAAATTAAGTAATGCATCCTAGGCAGGAAGATAATTCGAACAGATTCCAAGGTGACTACGATAGGAGAATTGTAATTATCTGCCCTTGAAAATCCATTCTTGAGATATGAGTAACTAGAAAAGGTAATGATCGATGCCAACTAAGTAAAAATTTCGATCCCTACTTCACGGCTATTCAACTTTCAATGATTGAGAGGAACAGTATTGAGTCAAAACTAATTCGAGATTAATATATAGATATTTTGAGTGAGAAATTATTTTAAAAAAACTAATAATTCTTTAGGTCCAAGGAAAAATATATAAGAGGTACGAACTTATGATATGGCGATGTTTAGAAAAGACATAAGATAGAGTCGTACACATGATCATGATTAGGGAAAAAATGACCGAAGGCAAAAGAAATATAAACTTAAATTTATATTTCTCTAATATTCAAGATTAAGGGAAGAATATGTATAAAGTACTATGTCTACCTATTATGAACATATTTATACACAAGTATATAGGTATAGCTTAAGTAAATCCCAAAATATCATTCTAAGAGAAGGTTATACTATTACCAAGAAAATGTAAATTTAAGTAGCAACAATACATATATTATATTCAATATATACTATACAAAAATTATTCACAATACTAGAAATGGACTACCAATGTATACACATTTATATATCTACACGGACGGCATCGATCGCAGTACATAACCACCAGGACTTGGGTTGGGTTCGGCTAGTTGGAACAACCAGGCCTTCTAAAAGCCAATAATCTTAATAATAGGTAATTAAATTATTCCTAGGGTTATGTCACGATTTGGCCTAGTTTTTCTAGTTAGTAAAAACCTATGACTCGGCCTTCTCTACTATAGCTAATACGCTAGTCAAAGCACGCCATTGCACTATTCGTGCCATCACTTCTAGTCATACAGCGCCCCAAAATTTAACCAAGACTAAGGCATTCTATAATAATAATTAATTAAATTAAATATTTGTAAAATTCTAAAAATTACATCTTAATTCAAATAAAAGGAATTGATGCTATTTCCAAAATTTCGAAAAGGTGTTACGAATCTACCCTCCTTAGAAATACCGTCGAATCAAAATGCAATAGTGTCCTGAAAGTCATCTAGTGGGACCTATGCAGCAATCTTAACTACCCAATGTCTAATTAAATTAGGGACTCCTAATCCTAACCATTCTCTTAAAATTGATTTACTCCTAGTTGTGAATGAGCATTTTCTAGTCGCAGGCCCGCAGTAGTACGACTAATATGCTACTACCACGAGTTCGCACAACTTGCGAAGACTGACCTGCATGAGCCACCAAAAAAACTTGTTATAACCCGCACCCGTTTTTTTTTGGGATACGAGACGTGTCCAAGCAAGCCTACGCCACAGTGTCAGCGGTAGAACGCTGTATAGCCACAATGCTCAAAATCACAAATGCTCATTCACAAAACTAATTTAATTTATATTATTCACAAGTTTTATATTTACAGAAAATATAAACTCTTACAAATATTGAAAAGATTACAACTCATCTATCTAGCTAGTCTCTAGGTTTTCGTCTGCAAGTTCACCCGTAACTCCCAACGCTAAGTGAATCCACAGCTAACCTGAAAAATATTGGTTTCCAGTCAGGAATGGAACGAGCACAATTCACTGAATGCAGTTTCAATATATGAAAATGATTATACTACAGAGGTTAGCCTTTAGACATATGATTTATAAAATAAATGAAGAAAAATAGAATAAAACTAAATACCAAGAACAGAAAATGAAATACAAAAAAATACTCACCAACAGACCGACTGAAGTACCTTTGATATGTGATCGGTCTCGGGACAATTATGCGACATGGTCTACACGGTCTAAAGTTACACGGTCTATACAAAATATTGCAAGAAAGAAACACTGTCTACAAAAAATAATAATCACGATCTACACTGTATGATGTTACACGGTCTACATTGTAATAAGCAATAAAGAAATACTGTCTACACTGTATAAAGCAAGAATAAATCACGGTCTACACGGTCTAATGCAAAAAATAAATCACGGTCTACACGATCTAAGGTCAGATCACACATCGTTGGTACTTCACCTCCCGACACAACAAGGAACCAAAAATTAACATAAAACTGAAATCACATATCTATCGACTAAACACAGATGTATAGTAAAGATCAATACTGAAAACAAATAATAAACTGTACTCGCCTGTGGTCCTTTGTTGGTGAAACCGACGATCCCGTTGGTACAGATTAGCCACATTGTCTAGGGTCGATGTAAAGGAGTCCAAAGTTGGCAAAAGAAATAGGAATACGATTAGCCACGGTCAAGCATAATCTAGAAGGGAAATTTTGATGTAAGAAAAGTTATTCCTTCCATCCCAATATATATAACTTAAGAAATTTGTTTAGAAATTATTATATATATCATTTAGAAACATATTTAGAAATATAGATGGTTTAAAACCTTTTTAAGAAAATACTATTTATAATCTCTATTTAAAATACACTTTATATAGCTTGTAAAAGTACATGCATATATACATATAAAGCCCATAATCAACTGGAATACCAAAATACGTTTTATCTTGAAAGTACAAATATTTGTAGTTATGAAAGCCATAGCACCAAAATAGTTTTAGAACCAAAAGTAGCTTATATAAGTCCAAACTAACTATTTATTATGAGATATAGTTTAATAGAATATATTCTACACATTTATATGTGGCTTATTAAGGAAATATTATAAACTATATTATTATTATTATTCATAACCTAAATGATAAAAAATAATAATACAACTCATATACTATATTTTTTTTTTTCATATACTATATACATACTTACAAATATATATATTTTTATAGCTAAATTAAATACCAAAACTTCTAAAATTCGTGTTCATAACTAAGCCCATAACAGATCTATACAAGGCTGAGCCCTAAGTCCAGCCCACGAAATTATAACAAAAAAATTAAATAAAACAATTGTGGCTTGAAGAAGCCCAAGCCCATGATCATATACATAAAAATTTTGAATTTGTTTTGTTCTGTTTTGTTTTTTTTTTAATTTATGTAGGCCTAAAACTCAGGGTCATAATCCAACCCAAGAGTCCACAATAAAACAAGCAACTAAATAAACGAAATAAGGAAAAGAAAGAGAGTAATACCGAAAACTGAGGGGAGGGAAGCAGAGAGAGAGAACGGAAGGGAGAAAATGAGAGGAGGAGAGAAGCGATGGAAAGATGCTCACCAGAGCTCGGTGCTGGTGTTCGGCGGACGAGACTCTCGACGGGTCGCGGCGGAGAGGGTTCACACGGTGGCGCCCGGGACGCGGGTCGACAGGGCACAGTCTGTCGTCGGTCGATCTCGTCGGCTTTTGATCGCATGGCGCAGCAGAAACTGGACGCGAGGGGCCCTCGACGACTGGAAAGGGAAGGGACTGGAGGTTGCGCTGGTGCTCGGGGTCCGAGAATCGACAGCCGACGAGGCGCTTGATCTGGGAGACCGTGCCCTTGGGGTTCATCATGGAGGGAGCATCGCCGGTGGTGTGGGTTGCTTGGACGAGCCGCTCAGGAGCTTGGGATGGGAATACGGTGCCGGAGACAAGTACGACGACGAATTTTAGGGTTTTATTTAATGTTTGATTTTGGGGATAGTAGTGGTGGAGATGATGGCGAGGCGGTGACGGGGTGGTATGTCGTGTTCTGTTGTTCGGACACAAAGGGTTGGTGTTGTGGGTCGAGTCCGGTGTGTCGGACTCATGGTATTTGTATATTGATGTATGGAATGTGTGCGGCGGACACAGACACAATGACACGGTGGTGGTGGTGGTGTTGGCTGTCATTATTAGCGTTGTTATGTGGATGATGATAGTATGGTGGCACACGGTGTTGCTGTGGAACGACAACGATCGGGGACGTGGTCGTCGAAGGAGTACGAGATGGAAGAAAAGGTGTAGGAGGCTGGTTGGTGGCTGGGTTGGGATGCTAGTGGTTTGTGGAATTTATAGTTATTTGTGTTGAGAATTGTTTTTGTTTGTGGAAAAACTGGTTTCCCTTAAATAGAAGGAGCCCGATATTTAAGTCATAATTAGATAAGATTCAGGATTCTATAGGAGTTTTGAGATAAACCTTCCCTTTTGTTTAAAACAAAATACTTTTAAAATCAACAATAATCTAATCACAATCCATTTAAATTAATACTTGGTATTACCACGTAATTTAAATCATATGAATTTAAATCTATATCAAATAAATGATCGACATGATATTTCTAAAATAATATTTAGTATTTATCAAAATAAATTAAGTCTTATATTTTCAAACCAAGGCAATAAATATTTAAAACACATTTCAGTAATCCAAAAATTCTATTTAAAATATTTTTAACAAATATTATTATTAATAGCAATTATTTATGTTTTTCTAAAACCACCTTCAAAGTCCATATTTAGAAAGTCCAAAACTTTACATCTTTCGCAATACAAAATAATCGATTTCGAGAATAAATAAATATATATATATTTTTAAAAACCAAATAGTATTTTTTAAAAACCATAAAGCTTAACTAGTTTTGAAACACAAACTAACGTTTATACATTTCAAAGATGATTTATTTCAAAATACGAAAAATAGGGTAAATAAATAAAATTTTGAAAAAATTAGGGAAGAGGGGTTACATAAACCCCACATGTTAGCTAATCTCAGATATATTTAGGTCTACAAAAAGCACCATTTAACATTCAACAGTTGAATCACATAATGAAAATCAAAGGAAAACCCAAGTTCAAGACAGTGTATCAAACATAGTGTTCTCAGGAATTCAGATTTCAACAGTGAGTGGCAAATTCAGTGTGTGAGTATAAATTTAGGCTAGATGTGTGTGTGTGTATGTGATGGTTTGCATATGTGTGTAATAAAGGAAATATTCCATAGGCTGTGTGTCCTAGCTATGAGAGTGTGAGTGTCAATTAGATAGCTAATAGTGAATGTCATTTTACTCATTAACAGTGTATAGCAGTTTACAGGATACATGGCAGTGACTGTTCACATTTAACCCATTTCGAATCCAATCCCTAACACCAATCACAACCCAACATTAATAGTAACTATTACATATGTAAATGAATCTATATGACAATTTAGACATCAACATTCAGTTTAAAATAAAATCAACTTTCAGAATTTCGAAAATAGAACACATGTATCAGTCAATAGAGATAATCACAAATAGAAGCTAAAATCAAACAATAATCCATAGATAAGGGTTGGTAATACATGTGTCACATGTGGTTGTGTCCATCATGCCATAATGTGTCCAAAATTTGGACACAAACGTGTCCAAGAACTCAATGAACCGAACAACAAAACTGGACACAGTGAAACAGTGCATCCCGTGACCAGTGCAACTCGAGTTTCTCACTCGACCCAAATCTATTGGACACGAGACTTTGGGGGTGTCATGTCAGACACTGCCCCTACCTTCGTGTCCAAGAACATGTGTCCAAGTGCCCTAATCATGATGTACGAGTACACGAGCAGCAGGGCAGCCTGGCTGCACACGCGTGGGGCGTGTCCACGACCCCGAAGCGACACGAACTGGACACAATTTGAGCTCAGCCAAAAAGAAAGTGATAAGCCACCTCAAAACACGAATTTCTATTCAAATATATTTTGAAAATAGAGATGAAAATCCCTATGTGGTATTTCATCGAACACATCAAAACATAGAAAGATACATGTCCGATACGGACATGAAATGGACACGACTCAACACGAAACCAATACCTACAGCTAAGGGACACCTAGGGCTATGCAAATATGCAAAGAAATTAGAAATCTAATGGGTTAAGAGAGTGTTACCTATAGGTTGTTCTTCCTCAAGAAAACATCCAAAATGAGGATCCCTCCTTGCTAGCTCAATGCCCCAATGGAAGCCAAAACTGAGATTCACCTCCACCAACAGTAAGAGGACAAAATTCAGATTGCAATGCAAAAGATTTGAATAAAAAAGGATGAGAAATGATCAAAATAGGAAGGGTTGAGGGAAGAACCAAACCTTTGCTCTTTGAAAATGGAAAGATATGCAAAAGAGGCAAGAGATTTTGAGAAACATTAAATAGGGGGGAGATCCCTAAGTGGCCGGCCCAAAAATCTAGGGCTTGGGTTTTGGGGATCATCAATGGTCTCTCCTATCATTAAGTCAAATCAAGGGTCCAAATACATTCTAGGTTTACACATAGCCTAACTTATGCATCCTAGTTAGCTCTAACTAACCATGGCTAGCTAAGACTAACCATGACTAACTAGGACTAATCTGGGCTAAGTCCAGTCTAGGTTAGGGCTACCACAACACAAGGCAATACTTTAATAATAAATCACATAATTCTCATAATCCCAATAATTCCTAATAAAATTCAAAATCACCAAAATTGACCAAAAGACCAAAATACCCTCAAGCTAGAAATGTGGTAGTGACATGACCAATATAAGGTATCAAGATACCAAGGTATGGTATCGAGATACAAGGGTAAAGTTATAGGATACCAAGGTAAGGTATTGGAATACCTTAGCAAGGTATGGGAGTTGAACAGGGTAAGGGTAAGGTATTGGTTAGAGGCTAAGGTAATTTACCCAAGTTAAGGTATTGGACCCAAACCAAGGTATTGGTATTGGGATGCCAATATGACCAAGATATAGGGTATCTTGGTAGGTAAATGCTAGAAATATGATACCTAGGCTAGAGTTGACCCCGTTTGACCATAGTTGACTATTTTGACTCAAAGTTAACTAAAAGTCAATATTGGACCTAGAATTGACTAGAACTTGACCAGAGTTGACCAGTTGACCAAAAGTCAACTATGAGTCAACTATTAGTTTAGTTTGACCTAGATTGGACTAGGAGTTGATCAAAAGTCAACTGTAAGTCAACATTTGACCTAGTTTAACATAGTTGGACTTTGTGTGACCTATTTTGACAAAGCTTAACCTAGATTTGCATATCATACACTAGAACTATGTCAAATACTATTAAACCCTAATTAACTCTTATATATCTCATATTTAGGTCTGTGACTATCCTTTGAGCCTCGATTCCTATTGACTGCTCAGGACCGCAGGCGAGTACATTCTCTGATAGTTTTCATTGTCTTGATATCTGCTATATTCGATTCGGTTGTAGTGTCTTACTTGATTCCCAGCACGATGGTACACAGACTAGTATACGTTGGATCTCGTCATGAGAGGTTATTCCCAGTTTACCTGGTATTTTTATTCGATATTGTTTTCTGTACTTGTATAGATACCGATTTGGGAGTAGGCTAGCCCCCTGCTCTTTAAATCCCATGTCATGACATGTCATGGTTGGATCCATTATACTACTCGGGGATAGGAAGTTATTAGAGGTTATGTGATCAATACCCCTCCTGTATTTCTGTTACTACTTGCATTATAGCTTTACCCTCACCTCATGTAGGGTAAAGCCTGACATGTGTTACTATTTGCCTCATAGACTTCTATTATGACCGGCCTGATTCTTGTTTTCTTGTATTTCTTGACTCATAGCTAGTCAAATGGAATAGCCTGATCATGTGTCCCAAGCCGATCACAAAACGCTCTAATATCTCAAGGCACCATTTATGTTTGCATTATACATCAGTTATTACAGTACTGCTCTACATTTCCAGTATTTTATATCCTGACATGATATCCAGATTTACATATTTTGTTTATATTCTAGTCTTGATATTTCATCTTGTATTCCATTATAACTGTCTCTTATAGAATTTGTCAATTCACATGGAACTGCAGTTAGCGTTTGTACTTGCTCATATCCTGACAGGATAACTTCATTGTGTTTTTCAGAGGATTCAGATACAGACTGTCCGACCTTCTACGGGTTTAGCGTAGATGCAGTTTACCACTTGGATTCCGTGGAGCCGGTGCCTTTAGCGGATGCACCACCGGTAGGGATCTTAGACTAGTAGGTTTGACATGACTGCGTTCCAGCTTATTATTTTGGGTTGTAGTATATATATTTTTGTAATTGTATAATATTTTAAACTCTGAACTTCTGGTTGTGACTCTGTGACATGCATCTATTTCCAGCTTTTCTATTTCCATCATATCTTTATCTTTTCGTGCGTATCTTCCTTAGATTCATGTGATTGAGTTATATATATATATATATATATATATATATATATCGTGCAGAGATGACAGATACAAATATATATTGTTGATGTTAGATTTTATAGATGACCTATAAAGCGTTCTACCGTCGATACTGCGCCGTAGGCTGGACGTACCCACGTGCTCGTGTCCCTAGACAGGATGCGGGTCGTGACACATTTTTGTGGCATACATTAGAAAATCATGCCTAACACTATTAAATCCTAATTAACTCTTGTATATCTCATATTTACGTCTATGACTATCCTCTGAGCCTCGATTCTTATTGACTGCTCAGGACCGTAGGCGAGTACATTTACTGATAGTTTTTATTATCTTGATATCTGCTATATTCGATTTTGTTGTAGTATTTTACTTGAGTCCCGACACGATGGTTCACGAACTAGTATATGTCGGATCCTGTCATGAGATGTTATTCCTGAACTTTTTTAGTATATTGGTAAATTGTCGATCTTGTTTCCAGTACTTGTATAGACACTGATTTGGGAGTGGGCTGGCCCCCTGCTCTTTAAATCCCTTGTCATGATGTGTCATGGTTGGATCCATTATACTACTCGGGGATAGGGAGTTATTAGAGGTTATGTGATCATTACTCCCACTTGTTACTACTTGTGTATAACTCTACCTTCACCACATGTAGGGTATGGCCTGACCTGATACTACTTGTGCATAGCTTTCCATTTGGCTGGCCTGATCCTCTATACTACTTGTGCATAGCCGGTCAAATGGAACAACCTGATCTTGACCCAAGCCGATCACATAACGTCCTAATACTCAAGGCACTGTTTATATTTACATTGTACATCAGATATTTTTGTACTGTTCTACTTTCCTGTACGTTACACCCTGACATGATATCCTGTTCTATATATCATGTTTATATTCCTATCTTGATATTTTATCTTATATTTTATTATAATTGTCTCTTATAGCATTTGTCAATTCAATAAAACTGCTGTTGGTGTTTGTACTTGCTCATTATCCTGACAGGATAACCCTGTTGATGTTTACAGAGGATTTAGAGGCCGACTGTTCGACCTATTATAGATATAGCAAAGATGGGGAGTAGGAACTGGACATTCCTGTAGGGTCGGTGCCCATTGAGGACGCACCGCCTGCTTTGACCTAAACTAGTTAGATTTGACTGGACTGCTTTTCAGCTTATTATTTTGGGTTGTATTATATATTTTTAGGATTGTATAATATTTTAAACTCTAAACTACTGGTTGTGACTATGTGACTTACATATATTTTCTGATTTTCTATTTCCATCATGTCTTTATCACATCGTGCTTATCTTCCCTAGATGTCATGTGATTGAGTTATATATATTCCTCTGTACGGAGATGACAGGTTTATATATAATATTGATGTTATATTTTATGGACGACCTATACAGCGTTCTTCCACCGCGACGTAGGATGGACGTGCCCACGTGCTCGTGCCCCTAAACATGGTGCAACCAAGGGCATGAGATAGAGTTAGGCCACCTGTGGAACAACGTCATGCCCCGCACCAGCAGATGGATATACCCAGCCGGACAGGGTTTCTGCGTTGACGGCCGAGGAGGCCGATACTACAGGTGATGGGTTAGCAGTATGTCCTTTGTTCTTCTTTCGTCCTTTTTCCCATGATTGTTGTATGTTCCAATAGTACCTCTTAAATTGTGTTTTATTGTGCTAGATAGTGTAGTGACCATGTTGAGACTATAAAATCATGACCAACAGGACCATAATCTTGTGTGTTGCTAGATAGAAGTTTTGACCTTGAGTATTGGGGGTTTGACCTAGAGAAGAATACAACCAACGTAAATTTCGAGAAAAAAATTATTTTAAGAGGGATAGATTTGTCACTTCTGGTTTTCAAAATTGAGGGTAATTTTGTCATTTTTTATATTTTGACATTTTTGTGAATATTTATTTATTAATGTTGTATTTTGGAGATTTTGTTTAATCGAGTTTGAGTTTTGCCTCATTTCGACTAGTGTTAGTGACCCGGGTTAGTTTTGGACCCAATTGGACCCGACCAACTTCTCATGACCAAATCCAGATATTTGTTTTTGACTAAACCTATTTGATTTTAGTGGGATTAGAGTTTAGAATTAGATTTAGAACTTAGAATTTGGAGTTTCCAAGTTACCATTTTTACCCTAACTCAAAACCATTCTATTCTTTAACTTGGAGGACATTTTTGTAATATGCCAAATGCCCCCAAAACTCCCCTTAAAGTGGCTAGCCAGAATTTTACCCCCCCTTCTTCTTATTTGCAAGAAAACACACTCTCTCGTTCTTTTCTCTCATTTCACAAAAACCCTTTTTCCCCATCTTTGATTTCAACCTCCAAGTAAGTCAAATATATTCCATTTCTCTAGATCTATCTCTAATCTTGGTTCTAACCTTGTTTATCTTTCATTTGTGGTTTTGATCTACGTAGATCTAGCTTGGTGGTGGTGTGAGCATAGATCTTGTGCTTTGACCTAAAAAGAAGTAATTTTGGGGCTTTTTCTTGGAATTCCAACTTCCAAGAGGTAAAACCTCACTCTAACCTTTGTAATTACTTCTAATTAGTATCATTTGTATATTAGAGGATGCCCGAGGTATAGGATAACCCATTAGAAGAGGTTTGGAACCTATTGGACTCAATTTGGAACTTTTGGCCTAGGTTTAAAAAAATCCTAAATTGACATGTTTGGGTATTGTCCCTAGCCTAATTAGACCTAATTATATTAGCCTGGGTGATATGAGGCTAGACATGTGTCCATATTTGGATACGTAGGATCATTTCGCAAGAAATTATAAAAATGGGCTTTTTCGGACTTTTCGGATTCCAACACACGAGTGATTTTTTGTACAGACACTAGAATCGGCAAGTTAGCACTTAGAATAGGTTCTAATCATTATTTAGCACTCGTGGGTAGAATTTGGGTCGAATTCGGATAGGTTTGGTGCCCGTATCGCGCGGTATCACAAATCGGACACCCCGGAGTCGCCAGAAAGACCATTTGGCCATTCGGACCCCGTTTCTCGTTTTCGCTCACATGCGTGAGTTAGATTGCTTGTGTGGGGTATGTGTCTAAGTCCTAGTGGGTAGAATTTCGAGGATTTGGGTATTCGGATAGGTTTCGGGATGTTATATATATATATATATATATATATTTGTGTGTGTGTGTGTGTGTGTGTGTGTATGTATGTGTGTGTTGTGTGTTGTGTGTGGGTGTTAGAGAGTGTGAAGGGAGGAGGAGAAAGATGTTTTTTTATATGTATGTATGTATGTATGTAAGTATATATGTGTGAGTGTATGTATGTGTGTGTGTGTGTGTGTGTGTGTATGTGTGTGTGTGTGTGTGTGTGTGTGTGTGTGTGTGTGTGTGTGTGTGTGTGTGTGTGTGCTAGTTTGTTGGTAGTGTTAGATAGTTAGTTGTTAGAGACATGTTGGAGGTTTAGTTAGATATAAGTTATATGTTATATCATATGAGTTAGATGTTTTAGATGTTAGTAACACAACTAGCTATATTAGATATCTTAGGATATAGTCTTTGGTGGGTAATGGTTGTAAGTTAGTTTTGTTTGATATGTTAGAGGGATATGTATATACCTTAGAGTTAATGAGTTAGTTAGATAGTTGGTCAAGGTATCTAGGTGTCTCATGATACCAAGTTAATATTTCAAGGTAAATGAGATTTACCTTTACCTTCAAGGTAAATGATTAGTTTACCTTATGACCAATGTAAGGTATCAAGATACCAAGGTATGGTATCGAGATACAAGGTTAAAGTTATAGGATACCAAGGTAAGGTGTTGGAATACCTTAGCAAGGTATGGGAGTTACATAGGGTAAGGGTAAGGTATTGGTTAGAGGCTAAGGTAATTTACCCAAGTTAAGGTATTGGAACCAAACCAACGTATTGGTATTGGGATACCAATATGACAAAGATATAGGGTATCTTGGTAGGTAAATGCTAGGAATATGATACCTAGGCTAGAGTTGATCCCGTTTGACCATAGTTGACTGTTTTGACTCAAAGACAACTAAAAGTTAACATTGGACCTAGAATTGACTAAAACTTGACCAGAGTTGACCAGTTGACCAAAAGTCAACTGTGAGTCAACCATTACCCTAGTTTGACGTAGATTGGACAAGGAGTTGACCAGTTAACCAAAAGTTAATTGTAAGTCAAACTTTGACTTAGTTTGATCTAGTTTGACTTTGTGTGATCTAGTTTGACTTAGTTTGACTGAGCTTGACCTAGATTTGTATATCATACACTAGAAATCATGCCAAATACTATTAAACCTTAATTAACTCTTGCATATCTCATATTTAGGTCTGTGACTATCCTTTGAGCCTCGATTCCTATTGACTGCTCAGGACCGCAGGCGAGTACATTCTCTGATAGTTTTTATTGTCTTGATATCTGATATATCCGATTCAGTTGTTATGTCTTACTTGATTCCCGGTACGATGGTACACGGACTAGTATACGTTGGATCTCGTCATGAGAGGTTATTCCTGGTTTACCTGGTATATGAGTACATTGTTCGATCTTGTTTCCTGTACTTGTATAGACACCGATTTGGGAGTGGGCTGGCCCCCTGCTCTTTAATTCCTGTGTCATGACGTGTCATGGTTGGATCCATTATATTACTCGCGGATGGAGAGTTATTAGAGGTTATGTGATCAATACCCCTCTTGAATTTCTGTTACTACTTGCATCATAGCTTTACCCTCACCTCACGTAGGGTAATGCCTGACCTGTGTTACTACTTGCCTCATAGCTTTCCATTATGGCCGGCCTGATTCTTATTTTTTTGTATTTTCTGACTCATAGCCGGTCAAATGGAAGAGCCTAAACATGTGTCCTAAGCCGATCATATAATACTCTAATATCTCAAGGCACCATTTATGTTTACATTATACATCAGTTATTACTGTACAGCTCTACATTTCCAGTATTTTATACCCTGACATGATATCCAGATTTACATATTATGTTTATATTCCAGTCTTGATATTCATCTTGTATTTTATTATAACTATCTCTTATAGAATTTTTCAATTCACATGGAACTGCTGTTAGCGTTTGTACTTGCTCATATCCTGACAAGATAACTTCATTATGTTTTTCAGAGGATTCAGATACAGACTACTCGACCATCTACGGGTTTGGCGTAGACGCAGTTTACCACTTGGATTCAGTGGAGCCGGTGCCTTTAGAGGACGCTCCACCGGTAGGGATCTTAGACTTGTAGGTTTGACTGGACTGCGTTCCAGCTTATTATTTTGGGTTGTAGTATATATATTTTTTGGAATTGTATAATGTTTTAAACTCTAAACTTCTGGTTGTGACTCTGTGACTTGCATCTATTTCCAGCTTTCCTATTTCCATCATATCTTTATCTTTTTGTGCGTATCTTCCTTAGATTCATGTGATTGAGTTATATATATATATACATATATATATATATATATATATATATATATATATATATATATATTCCTCCGTGCGGAGATGATAGGTACAAATATATATTATTGATGTTAGATTTTATGGACGACCTATACAGCGTTCTAGCGTCGATACTACAGCGTAGGCTGGACGTATCCACGTGCTCGTGTTCCTAGACAGGGTGCGGGTCGTGACATCGGCATGACGTCTCTGATCGTCCGAGGAATCCTTTATTTCGTTCCCTCGTGCACGAGTTGTTCGCAACCATTTCGTATTCTCTTTTTATTTTTAATTTAACGGGCTGTCTTTGAGCCATAATCGATTATCACTAGGTTGGCGATGGCATCCGTGCAGCGCGGATAGCGAACCCCATTGCACATTTCCGACATACCTTTCTCTAATCATTCCTTTCTTCTTTCCTTTGTTTTCCATCTTTCATGCCCTTCTTTTTTCTTTCTTTCTTTCATTCATTCTTTCTTTCTTTTACTTATTCATTCATGCATTCATTTATTCATTTGTTCATTTGTTCATTCATTCATTATCATTATGCAGCTTCTAGTATGGGACTGCCTTGGCGACCCAACGGTCCCGAAGCCTTTCTATGTTTTCATTACTTGGTTCGGGATGACTATTTTGATAGTCTTTCTGCCTCAATTCAGTGAACCATTAATTATTTCATGCCTCAAGTTGTAGTACGATCTAAGTGACAAGCATTTCATTCATAGTTGAACGCATAGAAAAATCTACTCAAAAATGTAAGCCATGACTTGGCACGAGCATGGAGTGTTGTGTGGGAGTTCAAGTAAATTTTTAAGTTTCTTTCCATAATCTACACAAGCGATATAAGATGGGATTATTCCCTTAGCTAGGTGCATTAAGTTCTTTTATTAGCATGCAGGGGGTTAACTCTTAGCGATCTAGCAATACCGTCTGTATTATTATATGTCTAGGCTAAGTAAAGACAGGTTCATCAGAGCCACCCACCTTAGCGATTATCACATTGACCAAGCGAGACTCCGAGCGTGCCTTTAAAAGTCTAATTCTGGATTCTTCTAAGGGTCCAAGTCCATTGTCTTTGCCTTATGCGAGTCGTTTCGTCGAGCAAGGCATGATTTGAGTCGTTGTACTTGTGCTGTTTGAATCGGCATTTAGCTTGTGCGCAGCGGGTCACTACATAATATACCACTCAGAATAAGTTTCGTCCTCGAGATTTCCTGAAAGCAAGTCATCCTACTGTTCCTGAAACCATACCGTGTGGATATTTTAGACAATTTCCATCGAACAACTCAATCGTTTGATGACAACAAACTATACTCAAGTAACTTTCTAAGTTCTGTGTTGCGTGCGCCTTGCCAATTTTATTGAATGACTCTATCACTCAATTCGAGTTGACGATACTCACTTAATCATTGGGTTCCTATGGCTTGGTCACTATTGCGCCCTGTCACGAGACTATAACGGTCACACGAGTTATGTTATAATTCATCTTACACGAGGGTCTTAGGCTGAGGCAAACTCACTTATCCATGTGCATCTCAACTGGAACTACCACATTTCTAAAATAAGGGTAATTTTAAAATTTTGTAAAATTGATCATGATATTTAGTAAATAATAGATTTAAATTAGATGAATTTTTGATTATTTTATGAAATTTAAATTAATATAATGTGATTGTGTCCCTTGCTAGTAAAACCTTAGAACTAATTAGCCTAGAGACTAACCATGACCATTGAGACCTAGCTAATGTGATTAGATTAGTTCACTACCACTTTTTAGACTAAAGGTATTTTGGTAATTTGTGATTTATTATTATTTCTGAATTTTATTTAATTGATAATGTGCTAAGTGATATATTAGACCTAATCCTAGAATTGCCCTAATCTAGATGTTGATCATGAACCTAGATACTTAGTTAGTAGGATTCAACTAAATGACAAGGTTTAGGAATATCTAGATATTGCCTAAATGAAGATATTTTGCTTGAAACCCTAATTCCTTTGGGCCTTTCCTAGAAAGAGGCCAGAATTACACTTGAGAAGGCCTTTAATCCATTTGGACCTAACCCTAACCCTAGAAACTAGTCTTGGCCGGCCATAGAAGCTCCCCTCTCCCTATAAAGGTTCACACTTGGCTCCCCTTGCCTCTTTCCTTACAAACCAAACCCTACTTTGGTGTTCTTCCCCAAATTTGCCCCCTTCTCCAAATCAACTTCAAATTGAGCTTAATCAATTGCAATACACTTCCCGAGTGCAGAGGAGGTCTCTATTAGTTAGCTAGCAAGGATTGGGAGTAATTTGACCAATGGAGCTTGGTGGAGATTTAGATCTAGAAACTTTCATTGAGAATCCAACTCTCAATAGGTAATAATCTATAAACCCATTAAATTCCTGATTTCTCTCTATAGATGCGTTTATTTAGGGTCTCCCTAGCCCTAGGCTAAGTTTGGGTTCGAATCGAATCCATTTGTTATGCGTGTCGGAGGAGTATTGAAGTACTATTCAATATGTTCGATGCTCTTAGAATAATTTGTTCATAATTTTCAAAACTAATTACATGTTTTGTGGCTAATATTGTGTAGATCACAGATCTAGGTGACTGAGTTGGTTTCATGGAGCTTTTTATGTCGGTTTTGGACACGGGGACACCGTACAAGACTGTATTGCATGTCCTGCTACCACGAGTGCATATCTCAGTAGACACGACACATGGTGACACAAAACTTGGTGAGTAGGTGGGGGTATTGCCTGACATCATGCACACAAAGTTTTAGGACATTTGGTTGATAGTTCGAGGAGTTCTTCCTCCTGCTGATTTTGCACAGGCTCGCATGATACCCAGTTTTCACTTTCTGATACTCACTTAGACACACGACACGACACAACTTGGACATGATTCTATTGGTTCAGTGGACACCATGACACCTAGTCTACCTACTGACACGACTGCACGACACTTGGTTGGACACATCGTGTCCTAGACCACTCGACACACACGTACTACCCCCCTCTGTGCATAGTTCTGATACCTTGTGTTGACATTGGGTTTACACTTTATAGGACACTTGCAGACACTTGGACACGAGCATGACACACACCCTGGCACACTCACATCTTGACACACACTTGTTTATAAACAGACCACACACACACACACTCTGTGCTGCACACAGCAAGTTCCCTTGTCTGTACAACATACTCGACCACCCCTCTCTATATTTGGGTCTTGGGAGTTTTCTTGAGATTAATACACGTATTATGATCTATATATATATATATTTTTCTATATATATATATATATATATATATATATATATATATATATATATATTATATATATATATATATATATATAAATATATATATATATATATATATGTATATGTATATATTTATAGGTAGAGGGTGGATTTCCAGGTTTATCTATATAGGTTTTTAAGTGTGATGTGAGGATTAGATACCTATATACTTTAATGCATATATATATAGGTTGTAGTTTAGTTTGAGAGTTGGGATGTAGCTCAGGTTCTTCCTGAGTTATATGTAGGTTGATGTTCAGTTTTGTGTGTTTGCAAGTCAGTTATGTGGGGTTGCCTTATAAAGATAGGTAGCAGTTTCCTGGGACTGAATGGAGAATGTAGGTTGATATATGGGCATATATATGATATATTTATAGGATGTGCTATAGACTATATGTTAGATGTTGATGTTGTGGTTGAGTATAGGCTATTTACCTACAGATTTATGAGTTTAGGGAAAATAGGTTAGAATGTGGATGTTATAGATATAGCCCATGTATGTATACATCTGTTATATAGGTTATGAGATTAATCAGTTTATTTGTGTATTGATTTAGGGGTTCACTTGTTTAGATGTTAGAGTTGTTCAGGTTAGTATCTTGATTTAGGACACAAGTGGATGGAGAATGTGAGTATCAGATACTTTGGACCTCGTATCTGTGGGGTTGCATTGGCCATTTTCTCCTTGGCCCCTTTTGTTGTAGCAGGCTATGCCTTGCTTTGCATTGCAGTAAAGCAAATGCAAGCAGACTAGCAGCAGCAAGCTACAGTAACAGTAGTAGCCAGGCATGCTGTCGGCAGTTGCAGCAAGTGCCCTGCTACACTAGGCAGCAGGGGATTTCCCTGAGGTTTTGGGTTCAGCCATGGTCCATTTTGGGTTGTTTGAGGCTTTAGATGGTTGGATACATATGAGTAACACCTTTCTAAGCTAGCTATAGAATATGATATCAGTTAGTATTAGGTTTGAGTTCAGCTGGTGTGGTTAGAGTTTGAGGGAGGAGAGTTTCAGTCAAGAGGCCATAGGATTGTAAGTGATATGGAGTGAGTTTAGAATGGGTATTAGACAAAGGAATAGAAAGGATGATTTTGTCTTGGGAGGTAGAAGTATTGGTATATAGGTTGAGTATTTGTATATATGTAGTATACATATATGTGTTATAGGTTAGCTTGAATATATATATATATATATATATATATATATATATATATATATATATATATATATATATAATAGAAAAAAAAAATATATATATATATATATATATAATAGAAAAATAAAAGATGTGCTCTCCTGCTCCAGCTCCGAACCCTCCTCCCCTCTCCCCCGCTGAGGGTACCCCCTCCGGCCCCGCCTATACCGGCGGTTGCCCGCCCGGACTTCCATCCTCCTTTCTCTCTCCTTGCATGGCGGCCCCCCTCAGGGTCCGGCCAAGCGACCCTCCACGTGACCTCATCGCGGTGCTCGGACCGTAGCCCCCGCCTTGGCCGCCTGTCCCTTGCTAGGACCCGTCTCCCTTCCGTCATCTTCGTTTCCCCTGGCCTTCCCCAGTCGTCCTCCCCCTTGAAGGTTGCAGCCCGCCCTCTCCAGGTGCCCTCGGCTTCACCTCTCGCCGTCCTATCCGGGACCCAGGCCGTCTTCGACCAGCTCCGGTGCATCAGGCGGGCTTTCCCCCTCGCTACCGTCTCCTCCTCTCCGAGGGTAGCAGCTTCCTTCACCCTGCTCTCCCCCGGCCCTCCTTGGGATTGGAGTTCGAGGAGAATTTCCAAAATTCGAATTCGAATTTTGAAATTCCTGTCCATCCTCCTTACGGTGCGATCTCGCTGCCTGGGGTCGCGCAGCTATGCGCCCCTATGCGAGTGGGCACATACATCAGCCCTGCTGCGGGCCCATATGGCGGCCCTTTCGTCGTAGGCGCATATGCCCCCCCCAAACTGTGGGCGCATATGGCGGCCCCCTGCCTGCATCTGCAAGCACATTCGGGACCTCTCCCCTGGACGCATACGCCCCTCAATTCTCCTCTGTGGGCACATATGGCGGCCCCGTCCCTGCAGCTCATGCAGTGGGCGCATATGGAGGCTCCCCTCTTGCCATCGCGGGCGCATATGGTTCTCCGCTTCGGGGCGCATATGACCGCCCATTCTCCTCAGCGGGTGCATATGGCCTCCCCCTCCATCCTCTGCGGGTGCACATAGTGTCCAGTCTGTTGGCACAGTCTGTGTCGACCCTTCTCTGGGCGTATATGGCCTTCCTTCATCTTCGGGCGCATTCGGCAGCTCCTTCCCTGAAGGCGCATTCGACCTAGGCATCTTTGGTGGTGCACCCCTTTAGACAGATGGACCTCCTGCTTGCGTCCCCGCCAGCTGCTGCAACCCACCCCCAACTTCCCTTTCCTCTTCTTCTTCTTTGCAGTCGGATGTGAGTGGTTCTTGCGCGCAGCCCGGAGCCGCTCCTGTCCTCCCTCTAGCCTCGATCGAACTCAGCAGCGGTGTCGTGCCCTTATGCGCCCCCACCATGATCCACTCTCCTACCTCCTCTGATCGCTCTCTCCCGGACGACCTCATCACTCTCATCCCCAGCTTGGTCCCGGCCCCCCGACCGGCCATAGCTCCACCCTCCCCCTCTTTCCCCGTGCGGCCAACCCCCTGCTTGGGCCGGGGCCCGCCCCCTTCGTCGGCTCCTGCGATGCCTTCCTTCGCCGACAAGCTTCATCCTGACAGGGCATCCAAGCAGGGACTCATGTTCCCGGACGTCCCCCTCCCTGAAGTTGAGTATTCGCTGGTATCTTCCATGCCTATGGTGCCCTTCACCGACCAGGAACTGACCTCCCTGGCCACTTCCTTTTCCTACTCCTTCGTCCTCAAATTCTCCGCAGGCTGCCCTAAACTCTCCCGAGTTCAGGAGGTTATTGCCAGTTGGCGGATCTCGGCCGAATACAGGGTGGCCCCCCTCGACCCGAGGCATATTCTGCTCCATCTCTCCTCCGATCTTGACCACAGGACCGTGTGGTCCAAAGGCACCAGTAGGGTTGATTCCTACCAGATGAAGATAATCAAGTGGTCAGCGAACTTTAACACTAAGGAAGACTCAGCGACGGTTGCTGCCTGGGTGACCCTTCCCAATCTTCTACTCATTTGTTTCTTTCCAGCGGCTCTTAGGCGTATAGCCAATTCTTTCGGGGTATACGTGGCCACTGCAGTAGAAACCAGCAACCTGACCAAAGCCCACTATGCCAAGATATGTGTGGAACTCGACCTCACCTCCGAACCCCCCAACCATATCCTCACTGATCAACTTGGCAACCAGACTCACACCCAGCAAATCGTCTACGATAATCATATTATCTTCTGCTCATACTGCCATTTGTGCGGTCACCTCTTAAAGCATTGCTTCCATCTCCATCCAGAGCTCAAGAAGAAACCAGTGAGGAAAGAATACCACCCCAACGGGGGCAAGTATCAAAAGCTTGCCTAACCCCCATGTTTCCTCTACCGAAGTCCAACACCAGAATTAACTCCAGTGAAGGCAAATCAGGCAGAGGCGCCGCCTCGGACAAAGCGGTGATCCCCTACCACCCACCAAATCTACCCCTTTCCAACCAGTTTAACTCCCTCATTTCAGAAGCGACCGACCACTCCCAGGAGATTGCCTTTCCTGCAAACTCTGTCATGGTCCCCGGGCTGGACTCTGAGGACATCAGCGACCCCTCCCCCCCGGACGCCGCAGATGAGACCCTCCAAGAACTTCTAAACCCCACAGACCACCCCGTCTCCCACGGAGTCGCCGTCGAAGACGCCCTTGCTATTCTAGGGCCTGAGAAGGCCCTTAGAGGACTTTAGGTCCTTGCTGCAGGATTCCTGCTCCAGTCGGAAGGTGACTAGAATGGCATCTCCGACGATACCCTTCTCATCCCTCCAGAGGAACTCGATCTCGACTTCGCAGGAGAATCGGTCGAACCCTCCAAAGACACCCTCCCCAACCCCCCGAGGACTCCATCCTCGGCACATCCACCTCGAAGGTGGGAGAGGCTTCCATCACAACCAGGAAATCAAGAAAGAAAGGGGCCGCAAAGTCCCCGACCATGCACACCAGGTCCACAGCCAAGCGGACCAACCAACCCCTCCCCCAAGCTCCATTAATGCTGAATATTCTCTCCTGGAATATCCGCGGTCTGGCGAACAAACCAACCATGAAGAGAATCACCAGTCTTAAGAAGACTCACAAGATCGACATCTTGATCATCCTTGAACCCAAAATCCCCTGCAAGAGACTCAAATCCATTCAACTACAGTTAGGCTTTCATTCGGCCATTGTTGGCAGACACGACATTTGGATCCTCTGCTCGAAGGACGTCAAGATCAGAGTCATCCAGGACTCCAAGCAAGCCCTATCTTGCTGGATGGAACACCCTTTAATCCCCAAGCATGCTATCCTTTCCGCGGTACATGGCAACTGTGACATCGCTGATCGCAAACACCTCTGGAACGACCTCCTGGACATCCACCATAACCTCCCGTGGCTTTGCATGGGGACTTCAACGCTATCACTTGCAGAGAAGAGAAGACTGGCGGCCGCCCTCCCCCTCATTCGGCCATGCAAGATTTCAACAACTTCATCTTCAACTCCCACCTCTTCCGTTCACTAGCAACGCCTTCACCTGGTGAAACATGCAGGAAGGCGACCGACGGCAATACTCCCGCCTCGACAGGGCCCTAATGAACGCCCACTGGCAAGGAATGGGGACTACCTCTAAGCTTTCTCACCTCAATGCCACCGAATCCAACCACGCTGTCACGACCCGCACCCGGTTTTTGGACGCGAGCTTGTGAGCAAGCCAGCTACGTATCGAGCGGACTCCAGCCCGACTCGAGTACGTATAAACTGTCAAGGTCATGGGTATCATGTCTAATCTAAACTGTATCTCAATCCACAAGAATCATATAAACAAGAATAAACAAGTATGTGTCATGGTCTGCAGCCCATTAGCATATTGTTCGATTAGACTCCAAGATTGATATGAGTCTATAAATAAGCGGAGTATATCATGGTACTGAATATAAAGCACGAAAGGATAATAAAGGAATATCACAAGCAAATACCTGTATCATAGATCACAATCCTCTACCATCCTGCTCTGCTAACTAACTCCACGCAAAAACTAACCTGAAGAGATCATCAGGTCCTCAGGGGACATAGCAAGATACATAAAAACATGCCTATCTAGCAGTTTATCATGCAATAAAGAAAATACAGAAAATAAACGGAAAAAGACCAATCAGCACGAAGACACGACTATACACGACTGGAAGAACCACTACGCCTAAACGAACTGCTGGAGAAGAACAAGAGAATACGATACCACAATGTCAATGGATAACCAATCGAATACTCAAACCCTCGTCCCTAGTGTGGACTCGCGGGTTTGAACAACTACTAGCCCTCGCCCCTAATGTGGACTCGTATGCTAGCATCACCCTCGTCCCTAGTGTGGACTCGCAGGTGTGAACCATATACTACTAACCCTCGTCCCTGGTGTGGACTCGCAGGCTAGCATCACCCTCGTCTCTAGTGTGGACTCGCAGGTGTGGACAGATAACTACTAACCCTCGCACCTAATGTGGACTCGCAGGTTAGCTTAACTACTAACCCTCGCCCCTGATGCGGACTCGCAGGTTAGCTTAACTACTAACCCTCGCCCCTGATGTGGACTCGCAGGTTAGCTTCAAGATTTCAAGACAAAAAGGTAAAGCAGTTCCGATATGACTTATTCATCCTATGACACGATGCGACTCAGTCCAAGTACAAGTGATGACACGATACGACCCAATCACGATACACGAGAAAACCAATCCAATATGAACTACAAGGTTAACTATGAACAAGGACTATATATACGTATATCCAATATGAACTACAAAGCTAGTTATAAACAAGGCTATATATATACTAGCAGGCATGATATACAAATCACATATAAATAATCAACTAGTAGAACTGTATAATAATATAAATATGCATGTAAATAAACTGTAGAGGGAGGCAAGGTACCTTGCCTGTGGTTCTTGCACAAACCGTAGTCACAAGTCGAGGATGACGGGATGCCGATCTAGGAGCTGTCAACCTATAACACATATCGCACCATGAACCGTGCACGAAAACTATAAATCAATTCTAATGTTCTAGTTCT
Source organism: Iris pallida (assembly GCA_029216955.1). Classification (NCBI taxonomy): domain Eukaryota; kingdom Viridiplantae; phylum Streptophyta; class Magnoliopsida; order Asparagales; family Iridaceae; genus Iris; species Iris pallida. Next base: position 5,704,528 of record JANAVB010041220.1, on the reverse strand, counting down.
AAATTCATGGAATAGTGGCTAGTTGGGTTACTAATCTAATAATAATTAATTCTGGAATAATTCACTTAAAAACCTAATTTAACCTAATAATAATCTGATTATAATCTAAACTTGCAAGTTTGGCCATCAAAAGTCATGTTTCCAATTTTGGAAACCATGGCACACAAATCGAGGCGTGCCAATGACTATTTAGTCAAATACTGTGAACTTTAGATTTTGAAAGTGCATCTTGGTAAATTTCAGTGCCACGAGTGTGCTGGAATCAACCGTGCCGCAAAATCACGCTTTGGTCAAAAGATATCGCCGTTATGGCTAATCGTGACCAAAACGGTAATCAACCGATCAATTCTGAGTTCAACAGAATAAATAAAATACTAAATGAATGAAATAATTTCTGGGAAAAATTTATGTCGTAGATATCTGTGTTAGCTTTCCGAAACTTCAAACGGTCCGTGATTTCGATTTCTGGTTCTCCCGGAATCTCGAAAACACCGAAACGTGTCAAGTTTTGGACAACCGACACTCTACGAATTTTCCAAAACTTTAGGAATAATATATATGAAAATAAATTACATATTCAGAAATTTTACCTCAAAATGAATCCAACCAAAAAAATGGCGCACGAAAATCACGTCGGAGTTGACGACAATCGCTTCGAGAAGTCGGAAAACCTAGATGAGTTCTCCTACAAAAAGCTGCTAAAATTTCTAGGTTTAACGAATAAAATAATATATATATATGAGAGAGTCGGTGGACTGCTGGGCGCCGACAGGTGGGCCCAGTGCTGGCTGTACAGCTGACTCTGCAGATGACTGTGTAATTAGTTAATTTAAATGCAGAAATCGTTAAAAACTTATTTTTAACTCCAAATAACTCCAAATAAATATCAGAAAAATCCATAAAATTGTAGAAAATTATAGAAAATACATTTAACCTTTTAGAATATAAATAAAAATGTTTTACCTCATATTAGTCCTAAATGGCCTCATAATAAATATTGGAAGCTTTTAAAAATATATAAACTTTAATGAATAAATACTTAAATATTGCCAAAAATTATGAAAAAATTATAGAAAATATAAAATAGCATAATGAACACTAGAAAAATATTTGGGGTCAATATATGCTCATAGGCTTGCACAGTAAATTCTATAAGTCTTAGAAAATAGGTTTTTCCTATATTTAATTATCTAAAAATCCCAAAAAAATTGTAGAAAAATACAGAAAATATATTTAACCTAATAGAGCCTAAAGAAAAATACTGGGTCTCAAAGTAGTCACAAATGGCCTTAAAATAAATTATGAAAGTCATTCATAAATATAAATCTTCATAGAATAAATATTTAAAAATATATAAAAATGTCTAAAAATCATAATAAAATATAATATAGCTATAGAATACATATGGAACCTATCTAGAGATCATGTGTCCACAAGATGGTCATAACTCACCTGTGGGCTTAGTCACAACTCCAATGATCATAAAAAAATTAAATGTAAACTAATCAAATAAAAAATAAAAATATATCACAAAATTTTGGGAAGAGGAGTTACAAATCTACCTACCTTAAAAATAATTTTGTCCTCGAAATTCTAATTCATAACTATTCCTTAAAAATCAAAGTCTAATATTACCTTAATCTCCTCAAATTTAATTTCTCAAAAATATTCTTTGACCTTCTCTAGTCATTTTATAACTCCGAATACTTGAGGACTTCTACCCACCTTTGGTCACACTACTCCTCAAAACACGGTCACTAAAATCTTATAACCTTCTAACTAGTTGCTAACGATTCTACCAACAGATATCTAGGGCGTATGGCATCTATAATCTCTCATATCTATAAACAACCAAATATTCTATAGTCAAGCAATATTATACAATAACTTAGGAATCTCTGATGAATTCTAGACAGCATGATCATTCGTCACCTCAAAATAGGAAGGGACAAGAATCAATGATACGGGAGGGCAAGGAAGAATAATCGAGAACGAATACGAGATTTCAAAGGCGGCAGAGAAATTTCTAAGAGAATTTTCAAGGCAGAGTGGATTGAGATTTCTAAGGTTTAGTCAAATTCGCAGGCTCGTACCAGTACAGTTACGTAACTGGTACGATATGCTTTGACATGCATGGGCCACCATAAAAACTTATCACGACCCGCACCTGGTTTTTGGACGCGAGCTCATGAGCAAGCCAGCTACGTATCGAACGGACTCCAGCCCGACTCGAGTACGTATAAGCTGTCAAGGTCATGGGTATCATGTCTAATCTAAACTGTATCTCAATCCACAAGAATCATATAAACAAGAATGAACAAGTATGGGTCATGGTCTGCAGCCTATTAGCATATTGTTCGACTAGACTCCAAGATTGATATGAGTCTATAAATAAGTAGATTATATCATGGTAATGAATATAATGCACGAAAGGATAATAGAGGAATATCACAAGCAAATACCTGTATCATAGATCGCAATCCTCTACCATCCTGCTCTGCTAACTAACTCCACGCAATAACTAACCTGAAGAGATCATCAGGTCCTCAGGGGACATAGCAAGATACATAAAAACATGCTTATCTAGCAGTTTATCATGCAATAAAGAAAATACAGGAAATAAACGGAAAAAGACTAATCAGCACGAAGACACGACTATACACGACTGGAAGAACCACTACGTCTAAACGAACTGCTGGAGAAGAACAAGAGAACACGATATCAGGATGTCAATGGATAACCAATCGAATACTCAAACCCTCGTCCCTAGTGTGGACTCGCAGGTTTGAACAACTACTAGCCCTCGTCCCAAATGTGGACTCGCATGCTAGCATCACCCTCGTCCCTAGTGTGGACTCGTAGGTGTGAACCATATACTACTAACCCTCGTCCCGGGTGTGGACTCGCAGACTAGCATCACCCTCGTCCCTAGTGTGAACTCGCAGGTGTGGACAGATAACTACTAACCCTCGCCCCTAATGTGGACTCGCAGGTTGGCTTAACTACTAACCCTCGCCCCTGATGTGGACTCGCAGGTTAGCCTAAATACTAACCCTCGCCCCTGATGTGGACTCGCAGGTTAGCTTCAAGATTTTAAGACAAGAAGGTAAAGCAGTTCCGGTATGACTTATTCATCCTATGACACGATACGTCTTAGTCCAAGTACAAGTGATGACACGATACGACCCAATCACGATACACGAGAAAACCAATCCAATATGAACTACAAGGTTAACTATGAACAAGGACTATATATACGTATATCCAATATGAACTACAAAGCTAGTTATAAACAAGGCTATATATATACTAGCAGGCATGATATATAAAATCACATATAAATAATCAACTAGTAGAATTGTATAATAATATAAATATGCATGTAAATAAACTGTAGAGGGAGGCAAGATATCTTGCCTGTGGTCCTTGCACAAACTGTAGTCACAAGTCGAGGATGACGGGATGCCGATCTAGGAGCTGTCAACCTATAACACATATCGCACCATGAACCGTGCACGGAAACTATAAATCAATTCTAATAATCTAGTTCTAAATTCATGGAATAGTGGCTAGTTGGGTTACTAATCTAATAATAATTAATTCTAGAATAATTCACTTAAAAACCTAATTTACCTAATAATAATCTGAATATAATCTAAACATGCAAGTTTGGCCATCAAAAGTCATGTTTCCAATTTTGTAAACTATGGCACGCAAATCGAAACGTGCCATTGATTCTTTAGTCAAATGCTGTGAACTTTAGATTTTGAAAGTGCATCTTGGTAAATTTCAGCGCCACGAGTGCGCTGGAATCAACCGTGCCGCAAAATCATGCTTTGGTCAAAAGATATCGCCGTTATGGCTAATCGTGACCAAAACGGTGATCAACCTATCAATTCTGAGTTCAATAGAATAAATAAAATACTAAATGAATGAAATAATTTCTGGGAAAAATTTATGTCGTAGATATCTGTGTTAGCTTTTCGAAATTTCAAACGATTCATGATTTCGATTTCTGGTTCTCCCGGAATATCAAAAACACCGAAACGTGTCAAGTTTTGGACAACCGACACTCTACGAATTTTCCAGAAATTTAGGAATAATATATATAAAAATAAATTACATATTCAGAAATTTTACCTCAATATGAATCCAACAAAAAAACGGCGCAAGAAAATCACGTCGGAGTTGACGGCAATCGCTTCGGGAAGTCGGAAACCCTAGATGAGTTCTCCCACAAAAAGCTGCTAAAATTTCTAGGTTTAACGAATATAATAATATATATATATATATGAGAGAGAGTCGGTGGACTGCTGGGCGCCGACAGGTGGGCCCAGTGCTGACTGTACAGCTGACTGTGCAGATGACTGTGTAATTAGTTAATTTAAATGCAGAAATCGTTAAAAACTCATTTTAACTCCAAATAACTCCAAATAAATATCAGAAAAATCCATAAAATTGTAGAAAATTATAGAAAATACATTTAACCTTCTAGAATATAAATAAAAATGATTTACCTTATATTAGTCCTAAATGGCCTCATAATAAATATTGAAAGCTTTTAAAAATATATAAACTTTAATGAATAAATACTTAAATATTGCCAAAAATTATGGAAAAATTCTAGAAAATATAAAATAGCATAATGAACACTAGAAAAATATTTGGGGTCAATATATGCTCATAGGCTTGCACATTAAATTCTAGAAGTCTTAGAAAATAGGTTTTTCCTATATTTAATTATCTAAAAATCCCAGAAAAATTGTAGAAAAATACAGAAAATATTTTTAACCTAATAGAGCCTAAAAAAAATACTGGGTCTCAAAATAGTCACAAATGGCCTCAAAATAAATTATGAAAGTCATTCATAAATATAAATATTCATAGAATAAATATTTAAAAATATATAAAAATGTCTAAAAATCATAATAAAATATAATATAGCTATAGAATACATATAGAACCTATCTAGAGATCATGTGACCACAAGATGGTCATAACTCACCTGTGGGCTTAGTCACAACTCCAATGATCATAGAAAAATTAAATGTAAACTAATCAAATAAAAAGTAAAAATATATCACAAAATTTTAGGAAGAGGAGTTACACACGCTCCCCTACTAGTTGGAATTACTAGCATATCCAGCCAGTCCCAAAAGAGTTTCCGCTTCCTGGACTTCTGGAGCGAGCACCCCCAATTCTTGGGCGTCGTCACGGAAGCTTGGAACAGCGTGGACTCCCCCGAACCTCTCACTCGGGTAGCCAACAAGCTCAAGGCCACAAGGAAAACCCTAGCGGTCTGGAGCAAGCAAGCTTATGGGAATATTTTTTAAGCCATTCATGAGGCTGAGGATGACGTTACTCGTACCGAAGTCAGGTACATGACCGACTGTTCGCCAGCTACCAGGAACGCCCTTAACCTCACCAAAGTTATCCTCAAATTTAGGCTGGAAGTTGAGATCGATTTTTGGAAGTAGAAAGCAAGGCTTAAATGGGATAGCGAGGGGGACAAAGACTCGGGCTACTTCTACGCCTGCATCAATGGTCGCAGACAGAAACTCACTCTCCATCAGATTGCCGATGAAAATGGGATCAGCATCAGTGATCAAAAGGGTATCCAAGTGGCGGCCGCGAAGTTCTATTCCTGGCTATTCTCCAAGGAATTGGTCCTCAGAGACAACACTTTCCTGGAAGAGGTTCCCCACCTTATTAACGATACAGACAATATCCGATTAGAACAGCCTCCTTCCGAGCAAGAGGTGAAAGATGTCGTTTGGGCCCTTGACGAACACAGTGCGCCCGAACCAGACGGGTTTTCGGGGGTTTTTTTGCACATGATGGGATATCATCAAGGTGGATATCCATAAAGCGGTCTCTGCCTTCATCCAGGGAGCTACTTATCCCAGAGCCATCTCGAACACCAATCGGATCCTCATTCCGAAGAAATATAACCCGGAGCCATTCCACGACTTTTGCCCCATCAGTCTTTGTACCTTCACCAACAAAATAATATCCAAGATCATCGCCTCCCGCATGTCTGGCCTTCTACCTAAGATCATCTCGGAGGAGCATAGTGGCTTTGTGCAGGGAAAAAATATCCAAGATAACATCATGTTGGCCCAAGAGTTGATTACCTACATGAAGATCCCAGCAAGAGGGGGCAACATAGCCATCAAATTGGACATAGAGAAAGCTTACGACAGACTGGATTGGCAATTCATGATCTGGGTCTTCAGGGCCTTCGAAATTTCTAAAACCTGAACCAACATCGTGTGGAGATCTATCAGCAACTCGTGGTTCTCCATGGTTATCAACGGTTAGGCCGACGGCTACTTCAAATCGATTCACGAGGTTAGGCAAGGAGATCCTCTATCTTCTACCATCTTCATCATTACGGCGGATGCATTGAGCAGAAACCTTAATAAGATGGCGAGCACCCCTAACTTCCAGTACTATCATATCGCCAGCGGATACCCGATCATCACCCTCCTGGCTTTCGCTGACGATATTCTCATTTTCTCTTTCGGGGACGCCGGGTCGGTGGAAGTAGTCTACAACACGCTTCAGAGATACGCCGGGTGCTCGGGCCAGAAGGTCAACCCGAACAAAATTGTTATCTACACCCACCACAAAATTATGAGAGAGCACGCGGCTAGCCTCTCCAACACCACCTCCTTCCCCATCAAGCATCCCCCATTCCACTACCTTGGATGCCCCCTCGTGTACGGTAAATCCAACGCCGACATTTTTGAGAACCTGATCAATCGCATCAGAAAAAAAAACTCGAGGGTTGGCATAACGCTACCCTATCCCCAGGAGGCAAGATGATCCTCATCAATCATGTCTTCATATCCATTCCCATCTATACCCTGGCTGCGTGTTCCCCTCCCCCCCAAAAAAGTGTTCTCTTCGATCGAAAGCACCTTTAGCAACTTCCTCTGGGGGCACAGTGGCGACAATGACAAACATTATTGGGCTAGTTGGGATACCATGGCTCGTCCTACCGGAGAGGGGGGCCTGGGATTCACCAAACTTTCCCACGTCGTTAATGCCTTTTCGATGAAACTGTGGTGAAAACTCCGTACGAGTCAAAACTTATGGACCAGGTTCATGAAGGCCAGATACTTCAAGCACATCTACCCATCGACAGCCATCTCTAACAGCAGATCCTCAGTGGCTTGGCGACGCATTCTCATCGGACGGTCTCTTGTCGAACCAGTGATACGCCTGCAGGTGGGAAACGATAATTCATCGTCATTTCTGGAACGTTGGGTTGGAGACACCTTGCTTTCCAACCTTTCCGCTACACCTAAGAATAGCACTATCAAGGACTTGCGGGACCCCACTGATAACAACTGGAATTGGAATAAGGTCCGAGTCTGGGTCGGGCTAGAGGCAGTCGATTGCATCCGACGTAGCGGATTGACGATTAGGTCGGCCGTAGATAAGCTCTAGTGGTCGCCCGAAGCCACCAGATCATTCTCAGTTAGATCGGCCAGAAGAGTGATCCTAGGCAATGTAGCGCCATCTCCTACCATTGCATCCTTCTGGCAGACATGCATTCCTATGAAGTGGTCCTTACTTATTTGGAGAGCCCTTCGTAAAATCTTAACCACTGATGACACTCTCAATACTATCGGGTTCAGCGTTGCGTCCGCCTGCACATGCTGCTCTGATCGTCAATCAGAAATAGTCGACCACATCCTCTGTCAGGGGGACTACCTGTCAAGGTATAGAGAGTACTTTTCCTGCGCTGCAGAATGGCTCAAGGGGGCAACAACTTCTCCGACCTAGTTTCGGCCTGGACTTTTGTGCCCCATGGCCACCAGATCGTAGCTGCCGCCGCAACGTGGGTTATCTGGAAAAATCGCAAAAAGGGGAGATATGAAGGCCACCAGTACTCCGCAGTCCAGCTGATTTAGGAGACCATTCGGTAGTGCCGCAAGCGGAGCTCCCTCTGTTCGCACGGCCAGACGGACTTCTGGAACTCTCTCCTATCTATGGATTAGCCATTTTGGTTTCCGTTTTTCCATTATTTTGATAATATACGTGTATAGGCCTCGACATTTTGCGCCTAGTGGTATACTTGTAAAGGTTTCGGCTTTTTTGGCCTTCTTGAATAAAATGGGTAGTAGTTCTTTTAATATGTGTGTGTGTGTGTGTGTGTGTGTGTGTGTGAGCTTTAAATATAATATTTGTATTATATATGTGAGGGTAGGGTTATAGTCTTAGTTAAGTGATAGTTGACATATATATATATGATATAGTGATAGAATAAGAGCTTTGGGTATAATGTGATGTAGATACCCTCTAAGATGTATGAGTTTCCTAGGATACTAGGAAGAAGGACACCATAGTACTCTAGAGTTGACTAATAAGGACTTATTTGATTTAGTTTGACTAGAAGTAGACCTTGTTTGACTAGAGCTTGACCAAACTCTAGATATTTACCCAAATAGTCTAAGATGACTTGTTGACTAGGATTGACCTAAATAGACCCATGTGACATTATAGACTATAGTTTGACTAAACCCTAGACTATTGACCTAGTTTGACTAAAATATTGACCAGAGTTGACCAAGAGTTGACTGTGACATAGAATCATATAGATTGCATTGTAATTTCCAATTGTATATAATTTGAACTCATTGTAACCTGTGTTGCTCTAAATAGGACTCCGTTACTTCGGTTCGGACATCTGTTCTTATCAGTCATTCAGGATATCAGACGAGTACATACTCTGATCGTTTCATACTTGCTAGGACTTATATTCTTTCTCTAGACTACTTTACTTTATGCTGTCACGTTATTATTACGGATTGGTACTATATGGATCTTTTTATGAGATGTTATCCCCCTCGGGTGCATCGGATACTTCATGTCATATGTTTTTCACGTACATCATGTATTCCTTGTACCCTCATTATTCATGTACACTCATGTACTCTCATGTGCTCTCATGTTCACATGTTTTTATGTATAAAACTATCATGTACGTAACATAACTTGACTAGATCCTTGTGTATTGACTGGAAACGAGAGAGTATAAGTGGTTATGTGATCAATTCCAAAGTAGGTAGTCATGTGCAACTCTGTAACTTAGTCACGTGCAAATCAAGCCAATTACATAACCATCTTGTGCTCTAAATCACTTAGTTACTTACAGTTCTTACTTTCCATATATATATTTCTTGTTTTCAGATATCTCTCTTTCTATTCATGTACATCTCTTACAGAACTTCATGTATATTATTCTATTGCATGTTTTAAATTTTCCGCCATGATATGAACTGCGTGAGAGTTATGTATTCTCTCTTGTCCTGACTTGACCTGTTGAAAATATTACAGAGGAAGAGGAGGAGTTATGTCCCACCTATTACGGAGCCGGTATAGACGACACTTGCGACCTGGACCCTCAGCAGGATCCAGCTTGCACTAAAGATGCTACCCTAATATCTAGGATAGACTGCTAGGCTTATCTTATCTTACTTTCTATTGTCATTTCATGAGATATATTATTCATATGTTGGAATTTTGTGTTGTTAAACACTTGGACTTATTTCTTTTTATTGTATTACACTATGTGATCATATTTATCTTATCGTACTATTTATCTACCTCTAGTTTATGTGATTGAGTTGTATCTTCTGAGATTGTCCTTCGTTTGGAGAGTATATTATATTGTGTTTAGTCGCTATTGTGACCTAGAACAATGTTTTACTACCGATACTACGGCGTAGGCTGGACATACCCACGTTCTCGTGCTCCTAAACCAGATGTGGGTCGTGACATCAACATATCCACTTGTAGTTGCATTCGAGTTTATTATATCGCTGAGTCTGGATCGTGCACATATTAAAGGCATCCCCCGAATATATATATTTCAAACAAGCTTAGTGATAGCGAAGTCGGACAAGCTACTCGTGACAGTTTTGAATTGTCGATCGTTTTACTAACTCGATTAAAATTGGACTCTAGTTTTGTCACGACCCGCACCCATTTTTTTTTAAACGGATACGAGACGTGTCTAAGCCAGCCTACGCCGCAGTGTCGGCGGTAGTACGCTGTCACGGCCATGAAGATCCAAAATCACAAATAATGCTCATTCACAAAATTAATTTAATTTACAATGATCACAAGTTTTACATTTTGTAGAAAAATATAAACTTATACAAATATGGAATGACTACAACTCATCTATCTAGCTAGTCTCTAGGCTTTGGCTGCAAGTACACCCCTATTTCCCATGCTAAGTGAATCCACAGCTAACCTGAAAAATATGGTTTCCAGTCATGAATGGAACGAGCACAATTCACTGAATGCAATTTTAATAAATGAAAATGACTATAAAATAAAGGTTAGACATCAATCATGAGTTTTGAAAATAAACAGTAAAGACGAAAAATCAGTAACAAATAAATAAACAAAATACCTTCCCAACCGTAGAAGTACCTTTGATATGTGATCGGTCTCGGGACAATTACACGACACTGTCTACACTGTCTAAAGTTACACTATCTATACTGTCTACACTACCTAAAGTTACACTGTCTAAAGTTACACTGTCTACATCAAATAATGCAATAAAGAAACATGGTCTACTTTGCAATAATAAATCATTGTTTACACTGTCTATTTGTAATAATAAATCACTGTCTATATTGTCTACTTTGCAATAATAAATCACTGTCTACTTTGCAATAATAAATCACTGTTTACACTGTCAAAGGTCAGATCACACATCGTTGGTACTTCACATTCTCGACTCAATAATTTATAATATAATATAAAAATCACATAATCAATGGCCAATCAATGAAGTATAGTGAAGATCAATATCGAAATGCAGACAATAAACTGTACTCGCCTGTAGTCCTGTGCTGGTGTAACCGATAATCTGAACCACTCAGAATGCCACAATAGTCAAAACTCGTACAACAGTCTCCGAAAGATGAAATAAACAATACCAATGTTCTTAGAATAGTCAAAATAGCTAGAATTGCCTGTCCTTAAGTCCAATTCTGGACACAGGGGCAAAACGGTAATTTTGGGTCAAAACGGTGTCCGCCGTTGGACCCGCTTTGCACCGAAAAATGTGCCAGAGTCAATGGTCTCTAAAGTCATCAAACTACATGTCTACGGATTTTTTTTGATGATACGAACCCAACCGTATGTCCAGAGTTGGATTTCAGCAGCCCGTGCACAAAATCGCCCGTTGAGTTGGACCGTGGGGCCCGCAAAACGAAGATCCAATAACTGTCTCAGAATCGAACCAAACTTGGCATACAGGACCAGAAAAATGATACGGTCCTATTGGAGTAAGTTTCGTCTCGATCCGACGAGCGTGTACGAAGTAATTAGGGAATTTACAAAAGGGTCGATACGGTATATTTTGACGGATACGCATCAAATTCGTCGCGCACACGCGACCAATTTGAATTCCGTCAAAGCCCACACGACCACGAAGCCGTTACGCAGCTTTCGATGCTTTCGGTTCGCGACCACGTCGCCCGGATTGGCGGGACGTACGTCGTATCGAGAGTTTTTGTGTTTTCGAAAAACAGTTTTTTCGTCAATTTGGAAAAGCGATTTCTCGATGCTCGGTCGACGAAATCGGATTTCGTAAGAAGTGTTATGAAGCCCTACAGGTTGTCTAAACTTCTATTTAATTATTTTTCAAAAATTGCCAAGTGAATGATCGGAATCGGAATCCGAACTGGGCTCCTGGATTGTTCTAATCTCTGTTCTTGGAACAGGTTTTTCATCGATTTCTGGATCGATTTACGTCGTGTTCATTGTGAAATAAAAAGAAGTAATTGAAAGGTATTGGAGGGGTTTAGGTTGTCTTCATACCTGTGAAGTCGATTCCGAAAACCGTCGGGCGTGGAGGAAGTAAACGTATCGCCAAACATGCGTGGTTGCTGCTACTGTTCTGCTATTGGTCCCACGAGCGTCGCCTTTCGGCGACTCTCCGGCGTTGCTGCCGCGGCGCACGACGTCTGGGGGTGCGCTCAGGAATGGAGGGTGGCACACGTAGTGTTTTAGATGAGAACCCTTTCTCGATCTCTACTTATATGGGGTTTTCCATTGCTCGGCTGTGTCGCGCAACAGGGGGGTTCGACTCTGTTTAGGTTGAATTCGGGTCGGGTGCTTGTTCTGTTGGGGGGAAAAGGCTCGGGAACAAACGCTGGCCTGCTCGGCTTGTTTGCTGTGGTTTAGTAGTAGTTGTTTTACTATTTGTTCTTTGTTTTATTTTCTTTTTTTTTCTTTCTTTATCCATTAATAATAACTATACCTATATATGTATTTAGATATATATGAATCTCTATATATTCATATATATACTAAAAGCTAGATGAGAAACTACCCAGCATGAAGCCTTAGGCTCCCTTGCGATGTTACGCCGCAACGACATGGCTTGCAAGGCCGAGGCTTTATCCCTAACCGGGTACCTCATCGTGGTGTCGTGCCACTGTAACATGAGAAACTCCTCCTCTTTGTAGTGCTGACTATACCCCTTTTTATTTTAACATACAGCATTAGGCTAACTGCCTATTTGCGGTGCTACGCCGCTGTGACTTGGCCTGCAAAGTCGAGGCTTTATCCTATTCCTGGGCAGTACCCCACATATAGGAACCTCATCGTGGAGTCACCCCACTGTAGCATGGAGTTTCACTCCTTGTAGTGCTGCTCTACCGTGCCTCCTGTAAAGCATACCAGGCATTCACTCTGTCTGAGAACTCATTAAGACAATTAAGCCAACCTTCCCACAGGAACCATTTTTCGCAGAAAACAACAGTAGACAACAGTGGTTATAGGTCCGTAACCTCTCCATGCCCAATAGAACATGTACCCACCGTTCCTGATATTCTTCCAGTTAATGGTCCTTCATTGAACCAAAAGCTAGATGCCTAGTAGATAAATCTTTGAACTAATAGCATAAAACTTTATGGTAGAAATACAATAACTACTATCAGAATGCCTTCAAGTCCATTTTACATGCTGAGTCATCGACCAGATGGCGCTTAAGGCCCTTGGTGAACGGATCCGACAGGTTTTCCTGACTCCGAACATCAATCACTGCAATTACACCTCTCTTAATAAGATCGTGTACTGTCCTGTGCTTTAACCGCACAGTCCTCTTCTTTCCATTGAAGAGCTCATTTGATGCCACCGCCGCAGTCGTCTGGTTGTCGCAGTATATCGGTATTGCCGGTATTTGTGCCCCAACTACTGGAAGATCATACATGAGCTCCCGAAGCCATTCTGCTTCCTCGACTGCGGTGTCAAGTGCAAAGAACTCAGATTCTATAGATGACCGCGAGAGCATTGTCTGCTTCTTCGACTTCCATGATATAGCAGCTCCACCCATTGTGAAAATATATCCACCTGTGGATCTCTCGCTCTCCAAATCTGAGCACCAGCTGGCATCACTGAAGCCTTTCACTATCTGCGGATCTCCGCTGTAGTACAGTGCATATGTCTGAGTCTTCTTGAGATATCTCATAACCCGTTTCACAGCTTTCCAGTGTTCAACACCTGGGTTGCTCGTGAAACGACTCAGCATTCCCACGGCAAAAGCTATGTCAGGCCTTGTGGCAGTAGTAGCATACATCGAACTCCCGATTACGCTTGCATACTCCAGCTGCCTGACGCTTTCTCCTGAATTAGGCTTCAGCTTCAGATCACACCTGTACGGCGTATCGATCCCTGGAAGATCCCGATACCCATAACGAGTGATCATTTTCTCAATATGATGAGACTGTGACAACGCTAGTCCAGTGTCTGTCCGGATGATCTTGATCCCTAAGATCACATCAGCTTCCCCCAAGTCCTTCATACTGAACTTGCTCGAGATGAATTTTTTTATTTCCGTGACACAGCTCATATCCGTACCTAGGATAAGCATGTCGTCTACGTACAGACAAACGATCACACCTCTTCCATCAATGAACTTACACACTTGTCCGTCTCGCTGACCATGTAGCCATTTGACCTTATAACTTTGTCAAATTTTTCATGCCACATCTTGGGAGCCTGTTTAAGACCGTATAATGATTTTACCAACTTACAGACTTTGTCTTTAAGACCCTTGACGACAAATCCCTTTGGCTGTTGCATGTATATCTCTTCGGTCAGCTCGCCATTTAGGAAAGCCGTTTTCACATCCATCTGATGTATCACCATCTTATGTATTGCTGTAAGAGCAATCAACACTCTGATGGTGGTCATCCGGGATACTGGAGCATACGTGTCAAAGTAGTCAATCCCCTGCTTCTGAGAAAACCCCTTGGCTACCAACCTAGCCTTGAACTTATCAATAGTTCCGTCTGCTTTCATCTTCTTCTTGAAGATCCATTTACATCCGATGGGTTTTGCTCCTTCAGGAAGATCAACCAACACCTAAGTATTATTTGAGGTGATAGAATCAATTTTATTGTCAATCGCCTCCTTCTAGAAAACCGCATCTCTGGTCTTCATCGCCTCATCATAGGTAAGCGGATCAGCTTCTACATGATAGGTGACAAAGTCACTTTCGAAGTCCTTCGGCCTCCTCATACGCATAGCTGACGGCACAGCTTGTTCTGGTTCAATCGTTGTTTCAACAACATCTTCTTGGACCACATCTTCATTGAAGACTTCAGATTCCTGTACACCCTCAATGTTCTCTGGTACATCCACAAGAACAATATTCTTGTGCCTTGCAAATTTGTCTTCAAAATATTCTGCGTCGCAAGATTCAATGATATGATTTGACTCAATATCAAAAAATCTTCGAGCATCACTCTTCTCGGCATACCCCAAGAAGATCGTCTTCGTAGTCCTTGTCCCAAGCTTCTGAATCTTCAGATCTGGAAGCTTGACATATGCCAGACACCCCCACACTCGAATGACATTCAAGTTAGGTCTGACTTTGAACCAGAGTTCATGAGGAGTAATGTCAGAAGTTGCATGAGGTATCCTATTCAGAATAAAAGTGGCCGTCAGTGCAGCTTCTCCCCAGTATCACTTAGGAAGACCCGCAGTCAACAGCATTGAGTTAATCATTTCGGTTAACGTTCTGTTCTTCCTCTCTGCTACTTCGTTTGATTGAGGAGAGTATGGAGCCGTAGTCTCATTGACAATTCTATGTTCTTTGCAGAACGATGCAAATTCATGAGACCTGTACTCCCCACCTCGATCACTTCTTATTCTTTTGAGTTGTTGTCCAGTCTGCCGCTCAGCTTCGGCTCTGAACTCCTTGAACTTCTCGAATGCTTCATCTTTAGCCTTCAACAAGTAGACGAACGCATACTTTGAGAAGTCATCGATGAAGGTTATGAAATACTTCATCCCGGCCTTTGTAGAGAACTGTTTGAAGTCACAGATATCGGAGTGTACCAACTCTAGAAGATCTGTACTTCGATTAACCCGCGGAAAGGGTTTTCTTGTGATTTTTGTTTGAGCACAAACTTCACATTTCTCTACCTTACCCCCACATTTGGAGATAAGTCCTAGACTAGACATTCTGTTTATTCGTTTACAATGAACATGTCCTAGCCTATTATGCCACAATTCAAGAGTATAAGCAGAAGGAGTGATTGCATTAATTACATTAATTACATTGGACTGATTCACAAGCTGAATTTTGAACATCCCTTCGGTATAAAAATCTTTTCCGAAATATGTTCTCTTAATAGACATCACCATCTGGCCAGCATTGATGTCCATCCTGAGGCCTGCGTTGTATAGTAGGCCTCCTGAGATCAGGTTCTTGGCGATAGCTGGTACGTGCTTCATGCCTTGAAGCGTCAAAGACTTGCCCGAAGTCAGCTTCAACACCACCGTCCCGATCCCGAGCACTTCAGCTTGTGCCTGGTTCGCCATCATAACTACTTCAGAAGTAGGTGTGTAGGTGGTGAACCACTCCTTACTGGAGCAGACATGGCAGGAGGCTCCAATGTTTACCCACCAGTCAGAGTCAGTCCTTACCGCATCAACCTGCGCAATCATAGCAACAACGTCAGTGATCATGGATACCTTACTAGGTTCTCCTTGCTCTGATTGCTTGGTCTTTGCTTTGTATTCACTTTTGAAGTGTCCTTTCTTGCCATACTTGAAATAAGGCATCTGAGACTTTGCCTTCTTTCGCTTGAAGGAAGTCCCATTCACGTTCAGATTGTTAGGGTCATTCTTCTTGCTGTGGGAAGCCGTCTGCTTTCTCCTTGGTTCCTTGGTATGAACCAGATTGGTGTTAGCCAATTGCTTGGACAGTGCGTCCACCTTCAGTTGAGCCCACATCTGGTCCTCAACATAGATTTTCTGCAAGAGATCTTTAAGGCTGATCTCAAGCTTCTTCTTATGCATATTTGCATAGAACTTACTCCACCCAGCGGGGAGCTTTGAGACAATCCCTCCAACAACAAACTTGTCGGGGAGGGGCATCGCCTCGTCTTCCAACTTTTGTCGCAGTTTCAGAAATTCCTTTACCTGCGGCAACATGGACTTCTCGTCCTCAAAGAGCCATTTGTGATATTTTTCAACTACAAATATCTTGTTCCTGTTTTTGTCTTCTTCGTACAGTTTCTCCAGTGACTCCCATATATCTCTGGCAATTGGTTTTTAAATGTAAGATTCTGCTAGAGAATTCTCCATAGCATTCAGGATAAGCAGCCTGCAAATGCTATTTTCCCTTCTCCACTTGGCCTGAAGTTTAGTAGCCGCAGTGATTGCGGCAGCAGACCCAGTATCTGGAACGGCAGGTTCCTCTTCAAGAAGCACATGATCAATGTCTCTAAGTTGAAGAGTGAGATAAACCTTTCTCTTCCAGACTTGATAATGCTCTCCATCAAACTTTTCTAACTTACAAAAGTCAGTATTGAGGAGTGAAGCATTAAAGTTTTCCATCGTAGCAATAAAGCTTTGAGATTGTTAATGTCGGGGCATAATTTTTCGATGGAAAACTGAGAAGATGAAACAATTGTAAAAACAATATTCCAGCGCAACACTTCTAGGAAGGTTGCGCGAGTATAACGAAGATCTAAAAAAATCTCGTTTTAGTATTATGAGAATCTAAAAAGATTTCGTAATCCACAGCAATCGATCGTAGTACTTCTAAAAAGAAGATAAAATCAGAATTACTGGCAGCAATGAAGAAGGTGACTGGCGAAAGATGGAAGAACTCCTGCTGGGGTGAATAATCACCGTTGCTCAAAGCTTTATTCGCCCTACACGAACAGCTTCCAGGAACCAGCAAGTTCGTCGAGAACTTGGAACACTCCTGCTCTTCTGACTCCTCGGATGGACACGAACTCTCGTGCAAAAGCAATGCTGGTGCGGCGCCTTTCCTCTATCTCGAAGGCTGCTGGAATTCGCAAGCAAATTTCGATCAGAACTGTGTTAAAGAACACATCTGAATTCTCTGTTTACTTGTGTTAAAAACATTTCGTAAACTTTCTGTGGTAGCTTCTATTACTTGTATATATTGCCTTGTGAGAGAGAGGATGCCTTATATAGGCCCTGCAGCAACTGCTCGGTTGCCACAAAGTTAGGGTCATGGTAAAAACCATCCCGAACATGTAGCAACCGCACAGAACGTGCAAATGCACGTTCTGTTGCAAATTGTGCCAACTGTGCGCACCCTGCGCTCCTTGCACTCCGCGCAACAGAGCGTGCACTGAGCTGCGCATACTGTACGTATTGCGTACGCGGCGCAACCAGCGTGCCCGTGCAACCCGAGCAACCCGTACAACCCAGCGCACCCGCGCAACCAAGCGCAACCTGGGCACAACCTGGGAGCGCACCTGGGTCGCACAACTGGGCTTGCGCAACTGGGCTTGCACAACGTGGCAGCGCAAGTGGCTCGCGCAACGAGCGCAACTAAAATGTACTATGCGCCTAGCGACGATGCTGACGTGCTAAGTGCAAATTGCGCCAACAAAATGCCACATTACGCCTCATGAGCCCATGAGCCCGAGTCAGAGTCCGAGTCCGAGTTGCTAAGCCCCTACGGGGCTTAGCTCCCATGGAAATAAATTTCCCAAGAGCAAAAAGCATGAATGCTTTCAATTATTGATTTAGCCTTTTTTCCATTAGAAAAATAACCCCACATGGCACACCCATGTGCACCTCCACACCACATGTGCATCTCTGAAATAGCAAAGCTAATATATAGAGATACAAGTCCTTTGGTCTAGCCGATGTGGGGCTAAAATTTACTTTGAAAAAGACCAAAACCCAACAAAAAATTCACTTATGATCGATTATCTCTAACCCTAATACGTGATGCTGCCATGTCGTACACATGGAAATGATTTTAGTGTTACAAATGATATATATTTTCAAAATTTTCATTTGTGATATTCTAATTTTATTTTGAACTCTATCATGAATCTCTCATCTGTGATCAAGATTTTCTAACACTAAAATGGTCGCCAAGTCATCGTAATTTCATGGATGATGGTATCACTTAAAAAACATGGATGATGTATAATATTTTTTATTATGGTATGAAGATTATTTTAAATCTATAGACCATGGAAGACCAATGTGTTTGTTTAGCTTTTCATACCTGTTTCAGTCTCTCATCATGAGAAAAATCCAAGAAATTTCATGTTTAAACGTTAATTTAACATGTCATTTTGTAGGCAAAATTTAAATTTTGATTAACTCAAATGTCATTGTCTAGGCTATAAATTGTTAAAAAATGGCTTTGATTATACTATAAAAGAAGACTCAATTGGCCAATGTATATTTTATTGATATGTTGCTTTGTATATATACAAGAAGTATTCGGTTAACAGAATATGTAACAACTAAGGGATATATGCTACAATCAAAGGATAAGAAGAAAACTGATGTCTACAAATCATCATATCTTAACTTTAGGCGATAAGCTAGATCAACCTACTAACAAATTAACTTCCTAACACTCCCCCTTAAGTTGGAGAGTGGGCATCTTGTACTCCCAACTTACGAATCATAGGAGTAAAAATTTTCTTTCCCAAAGCTTTAGTCAATATATCAGCCAATTGATGTGCGAAACTCACAAACCTTGTAGAAGTGGATCCATCTTGGATTTTATCTCTGGTGTAGTGGCAATCCATTTCAATATGTATGGTTCGTTCATGAAATACAGGATCTGTTGCAATATGTAGAGCAACTTTATTGTCGCAGTATAATATTTAAGGTCCCTGATGCAGTACTCCTAAATCACTGAGTAAATACCGCAACCAAGTTAATTCACAACAAGCTCATGTCATGTCATGATACTCTGCTTCGGCTGAGGAAAGTGACACTGTTTTTTGGTGTTTTGATCTCCATAAAATCAATGAAGGTCCAAGGAAAACACAATAACCTATGCTAGATCTTCTAGTAATTGGACAGCCTGCCCAATCTGAATCGCAATAGGCTCGCAATTTGAAGTCACACTTTAAAGAGAAGAACAATCCTTGGCCAGGTACATTTTTAAGATAATGCACGATGCGAAGTGCTACTTCCATATAAAGTTTTCGAGGCTGATGCATAAACCTGCTTAATACATAAACATAATATGTGATATCTGGTCTTGAAATAGTAAGATATATTAATCTTCCAACCAATCTTCTGTAACGATCTGGATCTTTGAGCAAGTCGCTCTTGTCAGTTAATTCTAATCCTCGTTCCATACGAGTATCAATAGGGGCTGTGCCTAACAACCCAACATCTTCAATGATCTCTAATGCATACTTACATTGAGAAATAAAAATCCCATTTCTAGAAGCAGTAACCTTAATGCCAAGGAAATATTTCAAATCACCAAGATCTTTAAACCGAAAATGATTATGCAAGAATTTCTTAATTGCAACAATACTTACAGGATCATTTTCCGTAATTAAATTGTCATCAACATATATCAAGAGTGCAGTGAAGGATTTGCCTTGTGTTCTGGTGAATAGAGAGTAATCAACTCTTGATTGTTCATATCCAGCGGAATGAATAGCTTCTGAGAATTGTGGGAACCACTAACGAGATGCATGTTTCAAGCCATATAGTGATTTATGAAGCCGACAAACCAAGTGTTCCTCCCCCTATCTCCGAAGCCCTGACATTGGAGACATGTAAATCATCATGAAGGAAGGCGTTATTGACATCCAATTGATGAAGCGACCATCCAGAAGCTGCGGCCAAGGCAAGTAAACAACGAACAGAAATAATTTTTGCAGTGGGAGAAAAAGGGGCAAGGTTATCAACACCCTCCAATTGTGTGAATCGCTTTGCCACTAATTATGCTTTGTACCTCTCAATTGAGCCATCAGAAAGATGCTTGATCTTATAAACCCAACGACAACCTATCGGCGTCTTGCCTGCAGGAAGAGATGTGAGAGCCCAGGTGCCATTGGCTTGAAGAGCCTGTAATTCGGATCTCATCGCCTCTTGCCATTCAGGATGAGCGACGGATTCTGAATAAGAATGAGGTTATGAGGTTTGACTGATCTGAGCGATGAAAGATTGATGCACATCCTTGTATCAATGATAGGAGATATAGTTGGCCAGGGATAGTGAGTGACTTTATTCGGACCTGGAAGCAAGGACGGTGATTGGACGGAGGGAGTATGCGTGATGTGAGAACATACATAATCGAGCCGGATCGATGGACCGGTGGAGCGGCTAGAGCGATGAAGAGGCTCGGTGGAGGTACTGGTGATGGGTATGGTGAGGTAGCTGGCAGTTCGAGGACAAATGGTGGCGCTGGTGATGGTGGCAGGATAGAGGGGTCGGAGATGGTGGTGCTGGTGATGATTGCAGGTCGGATGGAGAGGTCGGAGATGATGGTGTTGGAGAGGCGAGTAAAGATGGGGTGGCAGAGGATAAAGACGGAGAAAGATAGGGTAGCGTTGGTGTTGTTTGCGTTGGAAAAGGTGGTGGAGCGGTTGTATTTGTAGTAGTTGGAGAAAAAATATGAGGGTAGAGGATTGGGTTAGGGTCATGTATTGGATAAGGGAATGGACCGGTCGAGCGTGCCAATGGAGGGACAAAATGAATAGACTCGACAGAAGCATAAGGAAAAATGTTTTCATGAAAACTACATCTCTGCTGGTGAAAATTTTTCTGGTGGAAAGATCAAATAATTTGTAAGCCTTTTGACCAATAGGATAGCCAGTGAAAACACATGCCATAGAACGATGATCAAATTTATGAGTAATATGGATGTTTGTAGCAAAAGCCAAGCAACCGAATACACGAAGAGGAGAAAAAAAAGGTGGTTGCATGAAAAGAGTTCAAATGGAGTTTTGAAAGAAAGAAGGTGAAGGTAATCTATTGATAATGTGCACAGCGGTTGTCACGACCCGCACCCTGATTAGGGGCACGAGCACGTGGTTACGTCCAGCCTACGCCACAGAATCGGTGGTAGAATGCTGTATAGGTCGTCTACAGAAACTATACTAAACAGTATAAGGGTACCTGTCATCTCCGCACGAAGGAATATATATGGCATAACTCAATCACAAGATAAAACTGTCACGCCCCGCTCCCACAGGAGCGATCGTCCTCGCTAAGGCGTGATGCCGCACGGGCCTAGGTTGCGCCCGTGCAAGGCTAAGTCCATAAACGACCGATTTGAGCTAGGCCACAGAGTCACACAGAGTGTTCCCATTAGTAGCGAAAATTAAATGAACATAAATTGAAGCAAAATCAAACTCTTTATTGACATTCAAGAAGTTTACAAGCGGCGCTAGGCCGAGATTACAAATCGCTCAAGCTCTCTCTCTCTCTCTCTCTGAAACATAAAAGGCGTGCCAAGTGGCTTACATGATTGAATGATTCATGGCGATGTTCCGATACATTATATCCTGTATATGGTGCTTCAGCTCCTTACAACGCTCCAAGGCTCCAGAGCTAGCTCCGCGCCTTAGCACGTTCGAGGAAAGCTCCGCACCCGACGACGTCTCCTGTATCCTGCAAGCAGACTGTGGGGTTAACAATACATTGTTATGCACTGGTGGGGAGGCTAGCTCGCCCACAATGCTATCATTAGCAAACACGTTCTATTTACTTTTGTGCACCGACTATCATTCATTGTCTTTCTAATCTTGTCTTAGGATCAGTTTTATGGCATATTTCATAACCTATCCCGTGTTACCGATTTTGATGTGTTGCATGAAAATACATGTACAACTTACCCATACTTACCGTCCGGCCTTCCCTGTCCAAAGTAAACCAAGTTAGTCAATAATTCATATAAACTTTCAATGTCAAGCCCGTGTCCCTGCCTCAGGTCCTAGCACGTCGTAGGCGTATTTCTAACTCATTTGCACGAAGTACTCTCGATCTCATTTGGTGTGTTATATTCAAGCCTATTCAGAAGATGTTTCATTCAATTAACTTAGACTACTTTGTTTCAATGCAAGGACTTGCACGTGGATTGCCACCAGCAAAGCCCACTTAATCTATATGTACCGGTCGCTGGCACCACAAGCCATTTTGGACATCTTCCTGCCGTGGTATTTCTCAACTAGCATAGGGTGCTGGCTGGCACACACCCCGTTAGTCTCTTGAAATACTCCTGCACTTACGTCCCCTGGGTGGCCAAGCCCGTCCCCAGGCAGCCCGTAAGCCATATTTTTGATTCCGCCTAGGCCGGCCACGATCTCCCCTTTGATCATGCCGCAGAATCCCCTTATGTCTCCCCATCTTCCGTATACGACAGGATTGTCCACGACCATTTTGTATTGTTTGTCGTTTTAACTTAATGGCTGTCTTTGAGCCGTAGGCTAACCCTTAGCCATAATGCGTTATCGACCAGGTTGGCGTCCATGCAGCGTGGGTAGCGAGCCCCGTTGCACGTGCCCATCATACCTGTCGCTAACCATTCCTTTCTTTATTTTCTTTTACTCATTCTTTCTTTTCTTTCTTTCACTTGTCCGTTCGTTCATTGATTCATTCATACATTCATTCATTCGTTGATTCATTCATTCACTTATTCGTTCATTCTTTCATTCATACATTATGCAACTCCCCGTACGGGAATCGTCTTGGCGACCCATCGGTCCCGAAGTCTTTCCATGTTGCTATACTCTACTCGGAACGACTATGTCGATAGTCTTCCATTTCATTGCTGTAAACCATTCATTATTTTATTATTGAACGCATAAGGGACTTGAACGTAAGCTTGTGCCTTAGCACGAGCGTGGAGCGCGGAACGAGAGTTCTCACATTTTTCTATGTTTTTTCCATATTTTATACAAGTATATAAGATGGGATTATTCCCTTAGCTCGGTGCGTTGAGTCATTTATTAGCATACGCTGTGTTATCGCCTAGCGATTCTAGCAATAGTGTCCGTATTGTTATGTGTCTAGGCTAAGCAAAGACGGGTTCATCGGAGCCACCCACCTTAGCGATGTTCGCATCGGCCGAGCGATACTCCGAGCGCGCCTTTGAAAGTCTAAGTCTGGATTCCTCTTGACGGGCCAATGTAAGCCTTACATCGATTCTTCATCAGGTCGATGCCAACTCTTCGGGTCGACGGCTCGTTCGAGTCGTTGCACTTGCCGTTTGAATCGGCGTTCCGCTAGGGCCGAGAGGGTCATTACATAATACACCACTCAAAACAAGTCTCGTCCTCGAGACTTCCTGAGTGCAGGTCATCCTACCATTCCTTTAACTCATGTCGTCGTGTTTCTTAGACAATTCTATCGAACGGCTCTATCGTTCGATGGCATCAAATTATGCTCCGTTATCCTTCCAAGTTTTATGTTGCATGCGTTTGGTGAATTTTATGAAATGACTGTCCATTTATTTTGGACTTGATGGTACTTTTTCAATTGTCGTTCATGCGCATCTCAACACCCACTTGCAGTTGCATTCGAGTTCATCATATCGCTGCATGGGGACTGTGCACATATTCAAGGCGTCCTCCGAATACGTACATTTCAATCAGGCTTAGCGATTAACGAAGTTGGACAAGCTACTCGTGATAGTTTTGATTTGCCGATCGTTTTACTAACTTCGGTTTAAAACCGAACTTGCGTGCATCTCACTATTGTTTATCTTGATCCTCGAGATGATCCGATACGTTTCTCAAGCGTTATTGTCTACGAAATTAATACGATTTCTTCTTCTTAGCGGAGTCGACCAAGTCTTAAGTACCTTCCGTCCGATTCAAGAACAAGTATTACACTATCATCGAGTACGTCTTTCCTACCAATGATTCAATTCGTTATCCCAACTTTACTTGCGCATCATCCATTCCTATCATTCGTTTTGTTTGGGGCCAATCTTGTCGTCGTTCACGCACACTCCCAGTTCTCCGTCCTACTCTAAGTCTTGCTGCCAAAAGTCTATCGTCTGTCCAGACGATACCGTAAACCACACAGGTTCAATCACTCGGCATAGGGTCGTCGGCCTATCCGCTAGGTCATCTCACCAAGTCATAGTTACAAGTCAAGTCCGTGGCTCATCGTGCAAGGTCGTTGCACGACGCTCGCCCCAAATCCTATGGTCAAACCATTTGTTCGTTTGTACGAGAGTTTCTACCCAAGTTCGTTTTGCTCAAACTTCTAAACTTCAAGCAGCGTTCACCCTATTCGCATCAACACATTCTCCGCTCCAAGTTCGAGCTCGTTAGGAATGTCATCCTACCGTAGGTTGTCCTCAATCAAATCCTTGATATGTCAATATCGTAGGTCCGTACTAGAAATTATCGTAGTCTATCTATTCAAGTGTGTTTGATACAATCCACCGATCCATCTTATCCAATTCACGTAGTCGATCACAAGGTTGTCTAGCCTTGCAATATGTCGTCCCCCGATCTCACGTAAGTCAGATTATCCACGACGGACATGAATCACCATGACAACGTTCCCACGGAATAATCATCCTCATCGGGACGTAACTCTTGCATTGAATCTAGACTTACTCGTTTTTGATACGCGGATTGGGTCTACTCAATCCTCAAGTTTTCTTATTCCTCAATCGTAAGTCCTAACAATCCTTGAATTTACCTTCGCTTCAAACCACAAGTCGAAGCAATCAAAATTGCCATGTCAAGGTATTTCGAGTTCGATCATTCCCGCTGGACATGAATCACCATGCCAACGCTCACGCAGAATAATCGTCCCAAATCTGACGTGACGCATGTGCGAGGCTGGAGTTGCGTTCGCACAAGACAAGATCGTTGTCGTTGTGGTTATCACCGAACAATCAAGTTACTTTCCTTCCTCATTCCAAATATTCATTTCTATCCAAATTCTCCAACATGGTATCCTTCAAAACAATAACTTCTAACACGATCATCATTCATCGAATC
This sequence comes from Iris pallida, assembly GCA_029216955.1. Lineage (NCBI taxonomy): Eukaryota > Viridiplantae > Streptophyta > Magnoliopsida > Asparagales > Iridaceae > Iris > Iris pallida. The sequence goes on along the minus strand of JANAVB010041220.1, from coordinate 5,679,260 downwards.
AGAGTACCCTCGAGTTATTGTACATCGATCTTTGATACGTCTCAATACCATCGATGATGTACATAACCTGACGATCTTCCTTTTGCAATAAATTCCAAGTCGTGCAACTTAATTTCCTCAATTCCCATTGTCGCGTGCTAACTCTTCATTGAGAAACATCTATTCCAAATCCTTAGTCATTCTCGTATCTCCAAATCAACGTTTCCTATGCACGCTATCTTCCGATCGTGCTATCTTCGATCTCGTCCATAGGTATTTCACCTCAACTCAAGTTTCAATCCCTTCGACTAAATTCAAAATCGCATACACGATCTTCTATGTTTCCTTGACCAAGACCTCCATTCGTTTCGTAATTCGTACTACGCGTTCTTAATTTGTCCGAACGATATCTCGTTTAAGACTATCGAAGTCAAAACCAACTAAGCGTTACTCGTTCTAAGGTTTTGTGCGATATCATCGCTTGCCGACATACTCGCTCTATCCGTAAATCCTTTAGTCTCGCTCGAACAATTTCTATGTCATCCATACACCACTTAGGGTTCGAGCCATTCGACTAGTCATCGATACTCGCTCTTATTCTTCTTCGAACCTATCACATACACCACTCGGAGTCAAGTCATTCTACAAATCCTCAAAAGATTATTCGATTCCCCATCGATGTGTTCAATCGCGCGTTCGTCCATTCCTCAAAGTCTAAGAACCATCTCTCGTGCTCGCTTTAGCGTTGGTCAAATAGCGTCTCTATCAACATACATTCTAAGTCTCACTTATTCTCGTTCGAGCGATAGTCGGTCTCGCTCGCAAACTCGTTCGCACCAGAAGGTCTAGGTGCGCGATACTCCGCACAACTTATCCAAAAGGTTGCGTGCATAACCATCCCGTTCGAACTATACTTCGGTCTCACGTACACGTTCACTACTTTCAGCGTAAGATTATTCAAGTACGCACTGCGTTTGCTAACTTTTTAGCATGCGTTCCCTCCAACTCGAGTCCGTCGCGGTTTGGCACAAAGGCCTTCGCCTATCGATCCCGTCCAATCGAGTACTTGTACGAGCTTTTGAAAATATTAGACTTATTGTATGGAACATCCCAAGGCACAATGAGAGAGAGTGTACACTTTTTTGTTTCAAAACGAGCTTTCAAAACTGAGAGAATCAAAATAAAGTCCAAGGACGTAAAGCCGTGCTCTGATACCAATCTGTCACGCCCCGCTCTCGTAGGAGCGATCGTCCTCGCTAAGGCGTGATGTCGCACGGGCCTAGGTTGCGCCCGTGCAAGGCTAAGTCCATAAACGGCCGATTTGAGCTAGGCCACAGAGTCACACAGAGTGTCCCCATTTGTAGCGGAAAGTAAATGAACACAAATTGAAGCAAAATCAAACTCTTTATTGACATTCAAGAAGTTTACAAGCGGCGCTAGACCGAGATTACAAATCGCTCAAGCTCTCTCTCTCTCTCTGAAACATAAAAGGCGTGCCAAGTAGCTTACATGATGGAATGATTCATGGCGATGTTCCGATATATTATTTTCTGTATATGGTGCTTCAGCTCCTTGCAACGCTCCAAGGCTCCAGAGCTAGCTCCGCGCCTTAGCACGTTCGAGGGAAGCTCCGTACCCGATGACGTCTCCTGTATCCCGCAAGCAGACTGTGGGATTATCAGTACATTATTATGCACTGGTGGGGAGGCTAGCTCGCCCACAATGCTATCATTATCAAACACGTTCTATTTACTTTTGTGCACCGACTATCATTTATTGTCTTTCTAATCTTGCCTTAGGATCAGTTTTATGGCATATTTCATAACCTATTCCGTGTTACCGATTTCGATGTGTTGCATGGAAATACAAGCACAACTTACCCATACTTACCGTCCGGCCTTCCCTGTCCAAAGTAAACCAAGATAGTCAACAATTCATATAAACTTTCAATGTCAAGCCCGTGTCCCTGCCTCAGGTCCTAGCACGTCGTAGGCGTATTTCTAACTCATTTGCACGAAGTACTCTCGATCTCATTTGGTATGTTATATTCAAGCCTATTCAGAAGGTGCTACATTCAATTAACTTAGACTACTTTGTTTCAATGCAAGGACTTGTACGTAGATTGCCACCAGCAAAGCCCACTTAATCTATATGCACCGGTCGCTGGCACCACAAGCCATTTTGGACATCTTCCTGTCGTGGTATTTCTCAACTAGCGTAGGGTGCTGGCTGGCACACACCCCGTTAGTCTCTTGAAATACTCCTGCACTTACGTCCCCTGGGTGGCCAAGCCCGCACCCAGGCAGCCCGTAAGCCATATTTTTGATTCCGCCTAGGCCGGCCACGATCCTCCCTTTGATCATGCCGCAGAATCCCCTTATGTCTCCCCACCTCCCGTATACGAAGGGATTGTCCACGACCATTTCGTATTGTTTGTCGTTTTAACTTAACGGCTGTCTCCGAGCTGTAAGCTAACCCTTAGCTATAATGCGTTATCGACCAGGTTGGCGTCCGTGCAGCGCGGGTAGCGAGCTCCGTTGCACGTGCCCGTCATACCTGTCGCTAACCATTCCTTTCTTTCTTTTCTTTTACTCAATTTTTCTTTTCTTTCTTTCACTTGTCCGTTCGTTCATTGATTCATTCATACATTCATTCGTTGATTCATTCATTCACTTATTCGTTCATTATTTTATTTATACATTATGCAACTCCCCGTGCGGGAATTGCCTTGGCGACCCATCGGTCCCGAAGTCTTTCCATGTTGCTATACTCTACTCGGAACGACTATGTCGATAGTCTTCCGTTTCATTGTTGTAAACCATTCATTATTTCATTGTTGAACGCATAAGGGACTTGAACGTAAGCTTGTGCCTTAGCACGAGTGTGGAGCGCGGTGCGAGAGTTCTCATATTTTTCCATGTTCTTTTCCATATTCTATACAAGCATACAAGATGGAATTATTCCCTTAGCTAGGTGCGTTGAGTCATTTATTAGCATACGCGGTGTTATTGCCTAGCAATTCTAGCAATAGTGTCCGTATTGTTATGTGTCTAGGCTAAACAAAGATGGGTTCATCGGAGCCACACACCTTAGCGATGTTCGCATCGGTCGAGCGATACTCCGAGCGCGCCTTTGAAAGTCTATGTCTGGATTCCTCTTGACAGGCCAATATAAGCCTTGTATCGATTCTGCATCAGGTCGATGCCAACTCTTCGGATTGACGGCTCGTTCGAGTCGTTGCACTTGCCGTTTGAATCGGCGTTCCGCTAGGGCGGAGCGGGTCATTACAAAAACTAAGGTAGATAGCACGAAAAGAAAATATGATAGATGTAAAAACAGGAAATGAGTTCAACATCCAACACAGTCGGAGAGAAACAAACAACATCACAGATCATGTTGCTACTTGGGCCGGTTAGCCCGCAGCCCGACCCAGGGCCGGACCGGTCCGCTGTCCATTCAGCCCGGCCCGGCCCGCCTCTGGCCCGAACCGGCCCGGCCCCCCACCCCCGAACGGGTCGGGTCGGGCCTCCCCCCCAGCCCGAGCCCGGCCCGGTCCGGCCCGACAAATTTTTTTTAATGCCGTTAGGCCCGGCCCGAAGCCCGGCCCGGTTGGACCGGTCCAGCCGACCGTTGGGTTATCCGTTGGATTTTTTTTTAAAAGCAACTGACCATTGGAGGGGGGGTTCTTTTACAAAAATGCCCCTCCCATATAGCCGTTATTAAAACGTTGGGAGGGGCATTTTGGTCATTTTTGGTCCAAAATTATCAAAATAACCCTGAAAAATTCCTATAAATAGGTCAAAAATCCCATTTTTCAAACACAACTCATTCTAAACATTTCTCTACATTTCTCTATGGTATTCCACGGCTTTCCCTCCCCAGTGCTCTGGTGCTCTACGGCTTTCCGATCTCCCTCCCAACTCCATTCCGGCTCTACAGCTTCCCGATCTTCCTCTCAATCCCTTACTTTCTTCTAACATAGTTTTACTTTATTTTATTTTATATATGGCTGGTGAAGGTTCAAACCCACCTGATCTTGCTGGACAGACTTACCAATTTTTTAATACTTTTTTTGACGGTACTGAAATTCCACCTGAGCAAATAGTAACCAATCCGTTTCCGGAAGGGTTCCAACCATCTCCTCCAGAAGTCGCTAGTTCCACCCAACGTCCTGAAAAAAAAAGGTCCAAGTATTGGGAATATTTTACTTTGATTTTTGAAACTAATCCTGATGGTTCGCTTGTTTTAGATGCCAAAGGTGAACCAATACCGTACAAGGCGCAATACAAGAAATGTTGCAACCAGTACGCATGAAAGAAGGGCGGTGGCACCGGGACCATATCCAGACACTATGACACTTGCTATGGGAAGGACACACTTCAAGCGTCCCAAACCTAAATAAGCTTTGGCGCCACCGGTTCTTCAATGGATAACTTTACTTACTCAGCTGCTCGGCATAAAACTGAATTAACTAAACATATTATTCGTGAAGAACTTCCTTTCACGATGGGTGAAAGCGAATCTTTACGAGATTATGCATCAATTTCTCTAAACCCCTCCTTTACTAGAGTGAGTAGACAACAAGCTCGAAATGAGGCTATTCGTCTCTTTAACGAGCGGAAAGCCGCTTTGAAAGCGGATTTTCAAAATGTTAGTAAGTTGGCTATTACTTCTGATATTTGGACTACTAAGTGGAGTTATGCTTACATTTGTATTACTGCACACTATATAGATGCACAATGGATGTTGCAAAAATGCATCATCTGTCTTAAAATTATAGAATGTCCTCACACGGGCGCTATAATTTCAAGTGAGATTTCAAAACATGTGCGTGAATATGATATTCACCCTAAATTTTTCTATCTCTTTGGACAATGCATCAAACAATACTGCTGCTATGTCTTCTTTGTCAGTGATTTTTTAGCCTATTTTAGAAGGTAGACGTTTGCATGTTAGGTGTGCTTGCCATATAATTAACTTAGTTGTTAAAGAATGTTTAAAAAAAATTTATTCCCATTTAGACACTCTGCGACAATGCTTGCTCCACCTAAACTCGTCTCCAAGTAGACAACAAAGTTTTGCATGCACATGCGCACATTTTGGTATTACTTTTAGAAGATTTGTGAAAGATATACCAAATAGGTGGAACTCCACCTACTTGATGTTGAAATATGCAATTCCTTTTAAGAATGCTATTACATATTATTGTAATTCGGATGTCAGCTTTGACTATCAAGTTACTACTGATGATTGGGTAGCAGCTGAAAGTGTTTGTGAATTTTTAGAAGTTTTTACAATGCTACATGTATACTTTCCGGTGTTTATTATCCCACATCTTGCTTAGCTTTACGTGAACTTTGTAACATGTCTTATTTATTTTCTAAATATAGAGATCATCCAAATTTTGAATATGCGGTGAGAAATATGGAAGCCAAATTCAAGAAATATTGGGGTGAAGTACCTCTTTTATATTGTTTGGCTTCCATATTTGATCCTACAATCAAATTGGATGGCGTAGAGGTTTTATTAGACGGATATGGATAATATATGGGTATAGATGTTACTGACATGAAAATAGAAGTTAAAGTTGCGTTGGACAGGTTAGTTATACTGTACGAAGAAGGAGCAACGTCGACCCGACCAACTCAGGGGGGGCTAGTAGTAGCTCCGGCTTGGCGTCTAAGCTATCAGCAGCCGATCGCATACTACAAAGGAAGAAACAAAAGCAATCTTCCCAACCTACTCATGAGTTGTCTCTTTACCTTAAATCTTATCAAGACGAAGATGAGACTCCAGATCACTTCGCCGTTTTAGAATGGTGGAAGAGACACGACAAGAGATTTCTTGTTCTTTCTAACATAGCACGTGATCTACTGATGGTTCCGGTGTCTACGGTAGCATCGGAGTCCTGTTTTAGTGCAAGCTCAAGGATGTTGAACGATAGGAGGAGCTGCTTGAAGCCCGATATCTTGGAAGCACTAGTGGGCGTACAAGATTGGATGAAAGCCGATAAAAGAACCCAAAACCAGAAAGATGAAGAAGATCATGATGTCCACGAGCTGGATTTGGAATCGCTTTCATTGTATTAAGACGAACAATAATGAGGCTACGGTGCAAGGTATTAGGTATGTACATTTAAACTTATACATTTATACTTAAAATTTTAACTTATACTTTTAAATTTTAACTTATACTTTTCAAATTTTAACTTATACTTTCAAAAACTATTTTTTATTTTTTTTAAAAAAACATTTTTTAACTCCGCCTATGCCAAGCAAGCATTTGCCGGTCCCAAGCCCGGATAAAGGAAGAGGGAGAAATGTTTTTTTTTTACTTTTACCATTTTTTTTCAAAATTAAATTACAATTTTTTTATGAAAATTAAAAAATTAAATCCTAAGGGCCGGTCCGGTTCTTAAATTACAAATTTTTATAAACATTTTTCAAACTTAAACATTTTTCAAAATCAAAATTAAATTATAAATTTTCAGAATTAAATTACAAAAAAACTGTAAAAAAAAAGGAAAAAAAATAAACCATTCAAACCGGGCCGGTCCGGTTCAACCGGCCCCAACTGCCCGAACCGACCAAGGCCCGGCCCGGCCCGTGGACCGGTTCAGCCTGGACCGGCTACCCTTTGGTCCGGTCCAGTGGGTCGGGCTGGGCCTGCTTCCTATGAACCGGGCCGGGCCTGGCCCGGACGGTTTAATCCTAAGGGCCGGTCTTGGACCGGCCCGAGCCCGGTCTAGGCCCGCCGACTTCGGCCCTGTAGGGCCGGCCCGGCCCGGACCGTTTGCAACTTGAATCACAGAGTCACAAAATATAAATATAAGCTACTACAGTCTAAAACAAAGCTGAATCGCAGTCCAGGCAAACCTAACTAAGCTAACTACTCTGGGAGTGCAAAGTCTAGTGGCTCAACTAACAGGCCACAGTCCTGGCCTAAGTCTCCATCTGTCTCGACCACATAGTAGGTCGAGCAGTCTGCCTCAGAAACATCTGTAATATATCAACGGTATCCTGTCAGGATAATGAGCAAGTACAAACACTAACAGCAGTTCCATATGAATTGACAAATTATATAAGAGACGATATAATGAAATACAAGACAAAGATATGGGATGACTTGGGAGCCATTCGAAAGCCGAGTTACAACCCGTAAACCAAACAAGGACCGGGGTTGTAACCCTTCTCCTGAACATAACTTAGCCTCCAATCAAGGTATAGCATAAGAGCATGTAGAACATGTGAAATACAAGACAAAATCGA
>JANAVB010041220.1:5659513-5667013 GCA_029216955.1 Iris pallida | reverse complement strand
TCACAGAGTCCTCGACTAAGGTACATACCTCTAGAATCATGGTATTTAAAATTTTGCATTGCCGCATGCTTGGCAGCGAAAACCTTAAATTTCCACACCCGAGAAATACGTCCATAATGACTATATGTCCTCACTATGCCTGCTAGCATGACCCTAGAGGATTCTAAAATCTCAAAATCGAGGCGACCTAGCCCATACGACTTATCTCAGAAGAAAATCACACACAAGAACAAAATTTTATCAAACGATCAAGGAACAGATGGAATCGAATTTCAAGACAGTTATAAGGAGACAAATGCGGAAATGAGATCGAAAGATTGGAACCTGCAATCTGTCCTGCTACTGCCTGAGTGTCCTCAACTGTCATGGCGAAAGCTCGCCCTGCTGGTCTCCCCTAGCCTGCTGTACTCTGTCCTGGCCTGCCTGTCTGGCTGTACGAGTAGCACAGTTATTCATCTAGTGATCTGAAGCTCCACAGAATAAACAAACTCCCAGCCTCATCCGGCAAACCTCTCGGGTGTGTCCCGGCTTCCCGTAAAAGTACACTGTATGGCCTGCCTCTGGCCCTGACCCTGCTACTGGAGGAAACGTGCTGGTGCCTGCTGAAGCTGTAATTGAGGCTGCTGATGAATCTACATCTGCTGGAAGTGAGGGTGCTTCACTGGCCCCACACTAGAGCTCGCTCCAAGTACATCGCTCCCTCTTCGGCTTGAGGCCGAAGTCCTCCTCTGCTATCTACGCCTCCATGAGTACCTGCTCGAAGGTCGCATCACGTCGCCCGAAGTTCAAGTACGAACCGCATGAATAAGGCCCCTGCAGAACTTACGTGCCTTATACCCCTCATCCTGGATCAGATCTAGTGCAAACCTACTCAGATGAAAGAACTCCGCTGCAACTCGTCCACCGACGAGTTCCCTTGCACCAATCCAACGAACTGGGCCTCCAGAGCTGTCAGAGCCACATCGGGGTAGAACTTCTCCTTAAAGAGCCGTCTGAAGTTCTACCATGTCAAACCTCTCACTGATGCACGAGGATCCGTACGAAACCACGTCAAGGCGATGTCGAAGAACTAACTCGCCGCAGCTGTGACCCATAGTCCCCTCGAAACCTCTACTAACTCTAGGCTCCTCTGGACGTCCTCCAACTAGTCATCTGCATATAGGATACCCTCGGTACCCTTGAAGTCCCTCGGGTTCATCTTCCTGAAATCTAGACATGTGCCAGGCCTCCCCTGACCCTGTTGCTGAACTGGGGCACCCTGAACTGTACCCGAGACTACCCTCTCAACTGCTGCCATTGCTAGCTGGTGGGAGTTCTCTATGCTCTGTCGTAGTACCTCTGTCTGGCAGTAGAATGCATCAGCCTGATGCTGCTGTGCCTCTGTTTGGGCCCTCTGGGTCTGCATCATCTGCTGTGCATCCATCGATAGCGGAGACGGCGATGGAATAGTCTCAGGAATGACTATAGACGGTCCCTCTACTGGAGGTAGAAGACCTCCTGGAACTGTCGCTGCTACTCCCGCCTGAAGGGCAGGAACTGAGGTGGCAACTTCCTCAACTGCAGCTCCCACAGCCGGAGATGGAGGTCCTACCGGATCGGGCCTCTCTGGAACAGCACTAGGTCCTGCTGCCTGAGAGCGAGTAATCGTCATCCTGAGGATAGGTTGAAACAAGGAGATCAATATGTCATATGACAAGGAATATCAAGGAAGGACAATTGAATTCAATGCAAGAAGAGTTGTCATGGTAATCAAAAGATCAGAATTTTCCTAAAATGTGATTGAGTAACTCCTATCATATCCTAGATCCTATGTCCTAGTCGCAGGCTCGTAATTAGTACTCTAAGTCGAGCACCATTATGAGATCGCAATAATTACGACATCGACCTGCATGGGCCGCCACAAAAACGTGTCATGACCCGCACCCTGATTAGGGGCACGAGCACGTAGTTACGTCCAGCCTACGCCGCAGAATCGGCGGTAGAACGCTGTATAGGTCGTCTACAAAACTACACTAAACAGTATATGTAGTACCCCGTTCCTCGCGGTCTACTATGTAATATATACGACTTGCTGACTCAGTCTTGAACTGAGCATTTGGTGAAACCTTTGCCGGTATCGATTGATCATGGATGAAATACAATGAACCTTTCCAATTGATGGATTGGCTTCTATTGAAATGAATCCAAGAGTTTTGCTGAATGTTTTCTCTCGCTGCTTGGTTTTGATGAATGCATTTTCGTGTTGGTTTTCGATGATTGGTTTTCATTGTTCGCTTTCATCGTATTTCGCATTCATTCTGAATCTTGAGAGAAAGAGACGAAGTATGTTAATCAACTGTTGGTGCCAATGTAGGACGCATGAATTGTTCGTGAATGGCGCATGAAGTCCCTCCTTCTCTCAACTAAGATTCATCTTGATGAGTTGCTTCAACCGAACAAACATTGATCTGTACGCCTAAGAAAAATGATCTCTAGTCCACTCTGTTGCCTTGTCCCGATGATCAACGATACCCCATCAACAAAAGATAAGAGAAGATAATTGAATTGAATTGAATGCAAGAATATGTATTTGCTACTCTATCTGCTCGATAAGAATAATCATCTGTTCGGTTACCAAGTATGCTTGAAAATGTAGACATGTACAGACGAACTTGTACGTGTTGAGATGAACTTGAAGGCACGAAATGAACGTGTCGTATATCTGTGCAAAAGTCCAAGTGTGTCTCATCTGATAGAACGGCTAGAGCATGCATTTGGTCTCGGACAACTTGTATACAAGACAATATTTGTCTCTCGGGTGGTATCTGGAGGGCACCTGGAACCGCTCGGCCTAGGAGAGATTATGAGCACCCTGGGTAAAAGAAACCCATGTTAAAAGGGTAGCCGACATCTGAGTCCTTAGCGACGAGCTGAACCAAAGAGTCACAGCGGCTAATCATGGGGATAACCCATGGACCAACATGTAGAATAGTCCACTTGCATGACCCGAATGACAACTTCAATATCTGTAAGAATGAATCATGAATTACTCATTATGCAAATTGTGCTAACATGTTTTGTGCAGGGATGACTATCGGCGTTGGTAAGTTGCAATAAAATATTTCTACTATCATGTTCTTATGAATTGTTAAAAGAACCTAGACAAGTAGAAAGATCACTAGTAAATGTTAGCTTCACATGTTGATTTAGTACAGAGATTTGCGAGTTCGGCCAAAAGCCGCTCGCCAGTACATGATGTGTGCTGACCCACATTGTGGGCATCCTTTTCAGAAAGCAAAAGTAGACAGAAGGATTTCAAGTGAGGTACCGAAGCTCGTCTAGCCCAAGTAGAGCTGTGGATTGCCTCGAAGCTTCATTTTTATTCCAGTCAAGTTTCAAGTTTTTATTTCCTTCGAAGGTGTCTTTCAATTCCAGCTTGTAATAAAGTGATATCATGTATGGGCATTGCAGTTATTTTTAAAAGAGAGTTTCAAAGAGAATCATGTAGCCAATATAAGGCACTCTGAGTTTGCAAAGCTTTGTACTTGTATTCCAATCAATTATCATTAAAAGAAGTATTTCCATTTAAAATCTCTGTGTCCAATATTTGGTTTTCTGTAATGAATGGGTGCGTGCGTGAGTTTTGCTTAACTAGTGGGTGTGTACGTGTGTTTTCCTTGACTAGTTGTTTTGTGCAGGTACATGGCCTTGTGCAAGCGCAACTTAGGCTTGCACGGCATCACGCCTTAGCGAGGACGATCGATCCCGCAGGGATCCAGGCAAGACGGACGACCCTAGCGGGATCGGGCGTGACAAAGTGGTATCAGAGCACGGTTTTACGTCCTTGGCCTCTTGCAAATATCGTTTTCGAAAAAGTATATAAAGTACTTTGATGGCTTTCAAAAGAGCCCCGATTTTGAGTTATGAAAACCAATGCCCCATACAATAAGTCCATGATATTTTATGAGACTGACAGAAGTTATACTCTTTTGTAGAAAAATGGCCCCTCCTCGACCAGCTGTCTCGACCGATCCGATGGAACGGATCATGACATTGTTGGAACTACAAAGGCAAGACAATGAGGAACGTGGCCAAATGCAACAGGCCCAAATTGAGGTACAACAGAAACAGTTGGAATCCTTGACCCAACTGGTAACTGCGCTTGCGGCAAATCGGGATACCACCGCAGCGACCAAACCAACGGAAACGCCCGAGATTGAGCCCGTGGAGGGTGACGAGCCCCAGCCAGCGCAAAGGCACACTTCCTTTAGGCCAAAGGACTTCTTAGACGCGAAACCTCCAAAATTTGAAGGCAGGACATCACCCGATAAGGTGATGGACTGGATTGATAAAATGGAGAGTCTGTTCGCGTTCGTAGGAGTTTCGAGTATGTAGCAAGAAGATAGTTTGTGCCGTTCTGCTTCTACGGCTGCGGGCAAATAACTGGTAGAAGGCGAAGAAGTCGGCGCTGCTCGCAACGGCTAGAAATAGGAAAATCTCATGGGTCTCGTTCAAGAAGGCGTTTCTGGATCAATATCTGCCTCCAGCCATGAGCAAAAAGATGGACGATGACTTCATCATACTGAAACAGGAAGATATATACGTGGAGGACTATGAGTCTGAATTTGCTAAGCTGGCAAATTTTACTGCTGTGATGCGACCCACAGAACAGACTCGCATAAATCGATTCGTTGGAGGTCTGAATGACGACATCCAGTTAAGTGTACTGAATCGAGAATGTGGGTCGTATTCTCAGGCCTTTGAGGCAGCGCTACAGGTGGAACAGTTTTGCCTGAAGAAAGCGTCAACTAAGGTACAGTACGGTCGGAATCAGCCCGCCAAGAGATATCATGATGGAGTGAAAAAGACCGATGGGGAACCACGAAATGAAATAATCTGTACCCACTGCGGTCGACGAGGACATGCTAATGAAAACTGTCGCTATACGAAAGGTTTGGTATGCAGTCACTGTGGAAAGCATGGACACACCAAGGAAGTTTTTCGTGTCGTAAATTACGCTTGTTTTAGTTGTAGCCAACAGGGTCACGCCATCAGAAATTGCCCGAAGAGAAATCGAAATAGAGATGACACTGAAGAGCGTGGGCAGCTGCCAGGCCCACCACCGCTCCGAGATAATCCGCACAATCAGCAATTGCGGAATGCCAACACGGCGATAGCGCGCGTCTATAATCTCTCCACGTTGCTTGATCCAGAATGCAACAATAGTGGAGGTGAGTTTGTTTCTTAAGTTCTGAGGACAAAACATTTTCTCATTGGGTTATTATGTAGTACCCCGCTCCTCGCGGTCCACTATGTAATACCTACGGCTTGCTGACTCAGTCTTGAACTGAGCATTTGGTGAAACCTTTGCCGGTATCGATTGATCACGGATGAAATGCAATGAACCTTTCCAATTGATGGATTGGCTTCTATTGAAATGAATCCAAGAGTTTTGCTGAATATTTTCTCTCGCTGCTTGGTTTTGATGAATGCGTTTTCGTGTTGGTTTTCGATGATTGGTTTTCATTGTTCGTTTTTATCGCATTTCGCATTCATTCCGAATCTTGAGAGAAAGAGACGAAGTATGCTAATCAACTGTTGGTGCCAATGTAGGACGCGTGAATTGTTCGTGAACGGTGCGTGAAGTCCCTCCTTCTCTCAACTAAGATTCATCTTGGTGAGTTGCTTCAACCGAACAAACATTGATCTGTACGCCTAAGAAAAATGATCTCTAGTCCACTCTGTTGCCTTGTCCCGATGATCAACGATACCCCATCAACAAAAGATAAGAGAAGATAATTGAATTAAATTGAATTGAATGCAAGAATATATATTTGCTACTTTATCTGCTCGATAAGAATGATCATCTATTTGGTTACCAAGTATGCTTGAAAATGTAGACATGTACAGACGAACTTGTACGTGTTGAGATGAACTTGAAGGCACGAAATGAACGTGTCGTATATCTGTGCATAAGTCCAAGTGTGTCTCATCTGATAGAATGGCTAGAGCATGCATTTGGTCTCGGACAACTTGTATACAAGGTAATATTTGTCTCTCGAGTGGTATCTGGGGGCACCTGGAACCGCTCGGCCTAGGAGAGATTATGAGCACTGTAGGTAAAAGAAACCCATGTTAAAAGGGTAGCCAACATCTGAGTCCTTAGCGACGAGCTGAACCAAAGAGTCACAGCGGCTAATCATGATGATAACCCATGGACCAACATGTAGAATAGTCCACCTGCATGACCCGAATGACAACTTCAATATCTGTAAGAATGAATCATGAATTACTAATTATACAAATTGTGCTAACATGTTTTGTGCAGGGATGACTATCGGTGTTGGTAAGTTGCAATGAAATATTTCTACTATCATGTTCTTATGAATTGTTAAAAAGAACCTAGACAAGTAGAAAGATCACTAGTAAATGTTAGCTTCACATGTTGATTTAGTGCAGAGATTTACGAGTTCGGCCAAAAGCTGCTCGCCAGTACATGATGTGTGCTGACCCACGTTGTGGGCATCCTTTTCAGAAAGCAAAAGGAGACAGGAGGATTTCAAGTGAGGTACCGAAGCTCATCTAGCCCAGTAGAGCTGTGGATTGCCTCGAAGCTTTATTTTCATTCCAGTCAAGTTTCAAGTTTTCATTTCCTTTGAAGGTGTCTTTCAATTCCAGCTTGTAATAAAGGGATATCATGTATGGGCATTGCGGCTATTTTCAAAAGAGAGTTTCAAAGAGAATCATGTAGCCAATATAAGGCACTCTGAGTTTGCAAAGCTTTGTACTTGTATTCCTATCAAGTTATCAATAAAAGAAGTATTTCCATTTCAAATCTCTGTGTCCAATATTTGGTTTTCTGTAATGAATGGGTGCGTGCATGAGTTTTGCTTAACTAGTGGGTGCGTGCGTGTGTTTTGCTTGACTAGTTGTTTTGTGCAGGTACATGGCCTTGTGCAAGCGCAACTTAGGCTTGCACGGCATCACGCCTTAGCGAGGACGATCGATCCCGCAGGGATCCAGGCAAGACGGGCGACCCTAGCGGGATCGGGGCGTGACATAAGGGTACCTGTCATCTCCGCACGGAGGAATATATATGGCATAACTCAATCACAAGATAAAACTAAGGTAGATAGCACGGAAAAGAAATATGATAGATGTGGAAACAGAAAATGAGTTCAACATCCAACACAGTCGGAGAGAAACAAACAACATCACAGAGTCACAAAATATAAATGTAAGCTACTACAGTCTAAAACAAAGCTGGATCGCAGTCCAGGCAAGCCTAACTAAGCTAACTACTCTGGGAGTGCAAAGTCTAGTGGCTCAACTAACAGGCCACAGTCCTGGCCTAAGTCTCCATCTGTCTCGACCCCATAGTAGGTCGAGCAATCTGCCTCAGAAATATCTGTAATATATCAACGGTAACCTGTCAGAAAAATGAGCAAGTACAATCACTAACAGCAGTTCCATATGAATTGACAAATTCTATAAGAGACAGTATAATGAAATACAAGACAA
>JANAVB010041220.1:4889638-4907000 GCA_029216955.1 Iris pallida | reverse complement strand
CCAATCACGGTGAAGGACAATCCACTCATAGGCCTCCCTTATTTGATGGACAAACTACACCTATTGGAAAACAAGGATGAGTTTTTATCTCAAGTCGCTAGACTTCGATCTGTGGACTATTGTCACCGATGGTTACAAAAAGCCCGCCAGGATAGTTGTCAATGGTGATCTCGTTGAGAAGCCCCACGACAAATATTCTGACGAGAAGAAGAAACATGTGAGTCTAGATGCGAGAGCTATTAATGCTTTATTTTGTACAATAGACAGGAATGAGTTTAACAGGGTCTCAACATGCACCACCTCTCACGAAGTATGGAGACTTCTAGAAGTGACGCATGAAGGAACCACCCAAGTCAAGGATTCAAAAATAAGTCGTCTCACTCAAGAATATGAGGCATTCAAGATGAAGCCAAATGAGACGATCACACAAATGATTATAAGATTCCTCGACATCATCAACCCCTTGTCTTCTCATGGCAAACAATATACAAATCACGAGAAGATCCGTAAGATACTTAGGAGGCTACCAAAGATGTGGAACCCTAAGGTGACATCCATCATAGAAGGAAATGATCTCACTACAATGTCCAGGGAGACTTTGATGGAAAAGTGATGACTCATGAGCTTGACCTCAAAGACTTCGAAGAGCCTCCTCCTAAGGCAAAGGAGATTGCCCTTAAAGCTCACCGTCGAAGGGCTGATCCTGAAGAGACGGATGACGACAACTCGGAAGGTGATGATCAAGCTCTCCTTGTCCGCAATTCAAGAAATTCCTTCGCTTCAATCGAAGAAAGAAGGAACCACAAGAAGATGACGAAGAAGAGCCAACATGCTACGGCTGCAAGAAGACTGGACACGTCCGAAAAGACTGTCCATTCGCAAAGAAGAGCAACCGATATGAGAAACCATACAAGAAGGCTTCCTCAAAAAATATGCCAACACAAGCATTTGGCTTAAAAGCAAAGCTAGTGACTCCGAGGAAGAAAAGGACTCTCCTCAAGACACTGCCAATGTATGCCTAATGGCAACATCCGACAAGGTAACTAGCAAAACTCTCGATGATTTCACTTTTGAAGAACTTGGCGATGCATTCAATGATTTACTCAATGACCACAAGAAAGTCATTGGTAAATATAAACATGCCAAGGAGAAGATCAAAGGTTATGAAGTCGAGATTCAAAGACTCTCTTTATTGCTTGATAACATTAGAGACACTTCACCCATGGAAGTCACAAATGAGGTGTCTAAGCTTAAATTAAGCCTACATAATGCCGAAGCACGTATTGAAAAGCAAACACAAGAGATCCAAGCACTCAACACTGAGCTTGCTGAAGAAAAGAATAGACACAAGATCTCTATTACTAAGATTTATGGTTTAAATACTAAGATTAGTGAACTACAGGCTGTCTCTAAGAAATTAGAGACTAGATTGGGAAAACAGGTTGCTCAACCTCAAACCCAATCACATGAGACACACACAAAGTACAACACTACTCAAAATAGTCAAGCACGTCATCCACCTGCAGCACGCAAACATGCTTACATGTATACCCACATCCACACAGCACACAAACCACATGTACGTAGAAATCATTCTCATAACTATCATTCTAATATGACACATAATCACCATACTACACATAGATATAATCATCACCATGTTGCACATAAACAAAATTACCACCATACTGCATAGATAATCATCATCCTGCTGCCACATATAGTCATCATCATACTACTCCACACCACTCTTACCATGCTACATATAGACATCATCAACATGCTCCAAACATAAATAGGAATGCTATTTGTACCTATTGTGGATTATATGGACACATCTCACCACAATGTAGAGTTAGGAGATTAGTAGATATGAATATATGCATGGTTGCCAAAAACTAACTTTTTAGGACCCTCAAGAACATAGGTAGCAAAGGTCACATCTACTCTTGATGTAGGTGGACCTTCCCTCCTCAATTAAAAGCAAGTGGATTCTCGATAGTGGATGCTCGCGACATATGACGGGAGACGCAAATCTTTTCGTATCACTATCGATGAAGAAGAAAGGGTATGTATCCTTCGGCAACAACCTAAAATGGTATATCATAGGTAATGGTACTATTGGTCATCCTCATTCTCCTGTAATAAAGGATGTCTGCCTAGTGACCGAGTTAAAGCATAACCTACTCAGCATAAGTCACCTTGCTGATCATGGATATGATATTAACTTTGGATAAAATAAATGCTATATTTATGATAGGTCAAGGAGATATCGCTTTTGATGGGATAAGAGATTAACATTTATATTTTCTATCTATCTAGAGATACTAACAGTGTAGGAAGATGTCTCTATGCTCACAAGGATGAAAGATTATTGTGGCACCAACGTCTTGGTCATGCCAATATGGATACTATATCCAGGCTATTGACTAAGAAGCTAGTTAGAGGCTTGCCCGACATCACATTCAAAAAGGACACGGTATATGTCGAATGTGAATTGAATAAGGCAACCAAGTCCCCATTTCATTCCATAAACTTGTAAGTACTACTAGACCCTTGTAATTACTTCATATGGATTTATTTGGTCCTAGTAGAGTAGCCAGTCTTGGTGGAAAACTCTACGCTTTTGTTATAGTAGAACTTTTCTAGATTTACTTGGGTTTTCTTTCTTACAAACAAAAGTGATGCCATTTCTTTTTTCAAAATTTTTGCTAAAAAGGTTCAAAACAAAAAGGCTACATGATTACTCGAATCCGAAGTGATCATGGAGGCGAATTCGAAAATGCTAATTTTGAAAAGTTTTGTGATTTAGATGGTTTTAATCATGAGTTTTCTTGTCTGAGAACTCCTCAACAAATGGTGTTGTGGAGCGAAAGAATAGGACTCTTGGCCATATGGCTAGAGTCATGTTAAATAAATTCTCTCTTCCGAAATATTTTTGGGCTGAAACTGTCAGTACAGCGTGCCATATTTTAAATAGGGTGCTCATTCGTCCTATTATGAAGAAACACCCTATGAGCTTTGGTTTGGAAGAACTCCAAACGTTTCATATTTTAGAGTTTTCGGTTGTCGATGTTTTATCCTTAACACCAAAGACAACTTAGGCAAATTTGATACCAAAGCTGACAATGGTATTTTCCTTGGCTATGCGGCCAAGAGCAAGGGATATAGAGTGTTCAACAAACACTCATTAATTGTGGAAGAGTCTACCAATATGACTTTTGATGAGGATAATAGTGCAGTAACTACTCTTGATGATGATGTTGAGCCATCAACTTCTACTCCGACGAATACCACCACTGAAACCAATTCTCTGGAGGGCTTGCCAAAGAAATTCTCTTTCAAGCTGTCACATCCAGAAAACTTGGGCATAGTTGAGGTTTCATGCGGAGTAAGTACTCGATCATTGAGAGACTCCATTGCTAGTATGCCTTCATTTCATAAATTGAGCCAAAAAATATTTTAGAAGCTTTTAATGATGAGTTTTGGATTTCTGCCATGCAAGAAGAACTCAACTAATTCAAGAGGAGCCAAGTTTAGGAACTCATTTCTAGGCCAGCCAATCATTCGATTATTGGAACAAAATAGGTTTTTCGCAATAAAGTAAATGAAGATGGTTCAGTTACACGCAACAAAGCTCGTCTAGTAGCTCAAGGATACAATCAAGAGGAAGGTATCGACTACGATGAACGTATGCTCCTGTTGTAAGACTTGAATCCATTCGGATGCTTTGTGCATTTGCTAACTTTTAAAACTTTAAACTGTTTCAAATAGATGTGAAAAGTGCTTTCTTGAATGGATTTATTAAGGAGGAAGTGTTTGTAAAACAACCTCCTGGTTTTGAAAATCACAAATTTTTCGACCATGTTTTCAAACTCAAGAAAGTGCTATATAGCCTCAAACAAGCCCCTAGAGCTTGGTATGAACGGCTAAGCAATTCTTGCTTGAAAAAGGTTTTTTAAAAGGAAAAGTTGACACTACACTCTTTAAAATCTTTCAAAGACACTATTCTCTTAATGCAAATTTACGTTGATGATATTATATTTGGTTCTACTGATGAAACTCTCTGTCAAGATTTTGCTAAGTGTATGCAGACCGAGTTTGAAATGAGCATGATGGGAGAGCTCAATTAATTTCTTGGACTGCAAGTCAAACAAACATCAAATAGAACTTTCATCTGTCAGTCAAAGTATACAAAGGACATGCTGAAGAAATTTGACCTTGACAACGTCAAACCAATCGACACCCCAATGGCTACTACAACCAAACTAGAACCAGATGAAAGCGGCAAACTTGTTGATCAACGTAAGTATCGAGGTATGATAGGCAGTCTACTTTATTTAACTGCTAGTCGCCCTGATTATGTTTAGCATTTGCGTGTGTGCTAGATATCAAGCAAATCCTAAGGAATCACACATGTCCGCTGTTAAGCGTATCTTTCGATACATTAAGGGTACGATTACAGTGGGCCTATGGTATCCCAAATCAACATCATTTGACCACTTGGGTACTCTGATGCTGATTTTGCTGGAGGCAAGGTCGACAGTAAAAGTACAAGCGGTACGTGTCATTTATTAGGAAAGGCTCTAGTCTCTTAGTTTAGCAAGAAGCAGAATTCTGTCGCACTATCCACAACAGAAGCTGAATATATCGTAGCTGATCGTTGTTGTGCACAAATTCTATGGATGAAGCAAACCCTTGAAGACTATAACTTATCTTTTATGCACATTCCTATTTTTTGTGACAACACTAGTGCTATAAATCTCACTAAGAATCCCATATGTCACTCACGCACGAAGCACATTGAAATTCGTCACCACTTTTTACGTGATCACCAACAGAATGGCACTATTAATTTAGAATTTATTGACACTGTTCATCAGTTGGCCGATTTCTTTATAAAACCATTACCCGAGGAGGGGTTCAATTTTCTTTGTCGGGAATTAGAAATTTTAGATGAAACGGTTATACATTAAATTGGCCTGCATAATTATCGATTATGTCTCGATTCTCTATGCTGACTTTGTTATGGGTACAAGCCGAAAGGGTCCTTCTGACAACAAGGCGTAAAAGCCTAAGCGACACGGTGCACTAGTCTTCGGACTACCGCTAGCTGGGATCCGGCCCCTACGGCTACCCCATAGCAGCTTCACCATATTGATTTTTGTCATAATTCCTTAGTTATTATATGATTAATTTTTTTATAGCCTGCTTCATTTGAAATTCTAACTCCAATCTTGTTTTTATTCATATCTTTGATTTATTTACTTTTATTCTTTCATTTTTACTGTCTATTTTTGCTTGAAGTTCTGGCCCAAGGGACCAGAACTCGGGCCGAACTCTGCCCCACCCAGAGTTCGGGCCGAGTTCGGCCTCCTTGTTCCAGAAGCTCAGATCACTCTCAGCCGTTGATCTATTTTTCATCCGATGGTTCCTGTTTCACCCGACCAGCCGACCAAAGGGACATAAATTCGAAAATGTCTCTCTTCCTCTCCTCCATTGTCTTCTTTCTACATCTCCATACATATTTCCTTCAAAATCCTAACCCTAGAAGGCTCCAATCCTTGAAAAATCTCTCTCCAAACTCAAGGAAGTCAATCTTGGAGTTATTCTCCTCCATCTTAGGTCTCTTTTAAGGTATATCTCTCTCTTTCTCTTCACATCTTAATTTTTTTCATGGCACCTAGGTTACTTGGTAGGGGTAAAAGACCAAGGAGAAGTATTGGTGAATCCTCTACTAATCCTAACTCAAACCCTCAACCTAATCCTCCACCACAACCTATTCCTCATCCTCCTCCTAACTTGGTGCACCCTCTTTTTAATCCACCTCCACCCATCAATGCTGACACATATGATGACCGTTTTTGTGTCCTTAGATGCGTCCAACGTATGGTTCGCCGACTTCCGTCATCATAGTGTCTTTGCGGGACACCCTATTAAGTTTACGGTGTTTTTCGATTTTCTTCCTAATTTTTGTGACTTATGTCTTGATGAGCTTGTTGCAACTCGTGAACCGATATATGTAAATGCCATACAAATATTTTATTGCAATATGACTTATGACCGCACACGCATCTATTCACGTGTCGTCGGTATAGACATATCTTTTGATGATTTTGAGTTAGCCGACCTTCTTGGTTTGCCCGACCCTAACACTTGGGAACGACTTGATGATGCTCGGGACTTTATTTTCCCCGGTGAGACCACGTTGAAAAGTTTTAAGGGTGATCTTTGCTCTCCAAATCCTTTCCCTCGAAAACTTATGGCTAAATATCTCAATAATCATTTTTATGAACTTCATCGAATTACTTTTCTTCGGTCTTGCCAAAAGGTGGATCAACATATGAAGTTACTTACTTTGAGATTACTGCTCTTTTCTTTCTCCACTTTTGCGTCCCATTCAACTTCCCTCGTACGATGATAGATTGGATGATTCGTGCTAGGCCTAAACCAAAATCTTTGGTTTATACCATGTATCTTCCTTTGATTTTTCATGCCTTTTATGTCCCATTGGATCAGTGTCAGTCCTTGCCCCCTCCTGCCTTTCTGACTAAGGCAAGGAGAACTATTGCTCCTGTAGCCTCTTTTGAGTCTGATGCTGCTGAGGAGCCTGACTCTCCTGCACCCTTTGCTGCTCCCGATTCATCTGCTCCCGAGTCCGCTGCTACACTGGACTCTCTTCAGACCATGCTTCGCGATCATTTCCGTTTAGAGGATGCGCACTGGGCTGAGATGGATGATCGCTGGATGCAGATGGACTACCATACCACTCTGCAGATGAGTGCGCTCAGCAACTCCATCCACGATATTTAATACTCCATGGTCTCCCATCCGACGATGCCGATTCCGATGATGCGTGATCCGTCTCGTGACGGTTATCACATTGACGATTCTTGGGTTCGTCGCTATCTTGATCCAACTTTTACTTTTGTGGATCCCCGTCGTACCGGTTCTGATGGTATGGGGCCTTCACATGCTCCTTGATGGATATGGCTATTGTACCGCTACTGATGATTAGGACTATTTTATTTTGGCACTATGTTTTTTTTGCTTCTGTTTTTATTTTTAGAACTCTATAGCTCAGTTTGCTCTTATTTAGTTCTACTACTTGCATGTTCTCTTTCATTATGTGGTTGGTAGTTTTTATTTCTATATTTTGTCTCCATTTTTGCTAATTGTCAAAAGGGGGAGAACCATTGATATTTGTCTTAGTACTATAAACTGTGAACCATTGCTAGCACTATAAATTGTGTATGAATTATGTATACTTGGATATGTATATTGGATGAGTACTTGTTACAGGAAATATCAGTTTACGGGGGAGTACGGTTGTTCAAGTACGGGGGAGCCATAATATGTCCAGGTATGAATGTTGGACATACAAATATTGTTTTGTTAATTTTCAAGATTAGGTTGACTGTGATCCTGTTTGGGTCAACACTATCTGCTGCAGTCTCTAGCTCGTGAAGAAATTGCTTTTCTCTTGAAGGTTGCCAGCCTTTTGCAGGGGTGTGGCACCCTGCTATTTATAATAGAATGTATTTTGAGCCGTATAGACGGCTTGCGGCCACGTGGCTGATTAGCACGCGAAGACCCACTCTTTGGCTGCCATCTGTCGATTTGTTGGGATTTTGTTGCAGCAAATCTGGGTAGTTAAGGACTTGGTCAAATTGCCACGTGTCCTGTTGCGTATAGTTTTTTCAGTCTTCAATTATGTGGGGTCGCATGAGACTCATGCGGCTTGGATCATAGTTGCTCTTGGCTGCATAAAGTTTGGCGACTTTTGGGGCCGTATAAGTCTGAGCCGCATAAGGTTCATACGGCTTAAATGACACTCTTCTGGCCGCATTGAGGCGTACGAACCCTGCTTTTGGGCGATGTCTCACGTCTTATCTTTCTTGTCGAAGTGTCAGAACTGTCATGTTTTGCCAGGACTTGTCAGCTTTATCAGTCGAACTGCTCCTCTTGGCCGTATATCTTCCTTCTACAGCTGTTTATCGACATGCCGTATATGTCTTTTGAACAGTCATGCGACTTTCCTTCATGCGGACCTGTGTGGCCCAAAGTTCCTATGCGGTAATTTGTAATCCGCATGAACCCCATATTTTTCATGCTTCTACAGCCATACTCGGACCACATATGCTTGTATGTGTCCATAGAACGATCGGTCTCCGAGTACGTACAGAATCAGGGTGTTTCTCCAGTACCCTATCGTCTCTTTGATCTCCTCGGCGGTGAATATTGCCCGCTTTCCTCCCTCCACTAGTTTAGGAGCAATGTACTCCATGTTGTCTTCTGATGGTCTCGTCACCGCATGACATATTTCTGCCCAGGACTTTCTGTCCCATGGATGATAGCCTGGTTTATTCGTTGTGTATCACGGACTGTCTGCATTTGTCATTGCTTCCATCTTCTTTCCTATATCCTCCTAAGTTTTGGTTTCTAGTAGGGTTGATCACAGGAGCCGTGGCCCTCCGGGGGAGCCAGGTTGCGCATTGCCTTGTCCCCTTGTTCTGTTCATCATGGGGGTGCTTTATTGTCTGCATATCGTCCTGTCGTGGTGGCATTAGGCCACCTTCGCCGTTGGACGGTGGTCCACCCCCCTTCTACTGTGGCTATCCTCCTTCCACTAGATCTGGCCTCATCCGATCGCCGCTTATGCTCGCGCCAGGATCCCAGACGGCTTCCGCGTCGTTCCTTTTATCCGGAGCCCTCTTAGGGTTTCTGCCATTTCTAATACAGAGAATATATATATATATATATATATATATATATATATATATATATATATATATATATATATATATATATATATAAAATATAATATATAAAAAAATATATATATATATAAATATATATATATATATATATATATATATATATATATATATATATATATATATATATATATATATATATATATACCACTTAAAAAAAAAAAAAAAAAAATATATATATACCACTTTCCAACGTAAGAGTATTTTGGTAATTTTTCAGGTTGATTATTTTTTATATATACATTATTTTATATTAGTGGTTACCTAGAATTATATTAATGTCAGCTAGTGGCTAGCCAATTAGATTTTGTAAGTGTTAGAGCTAATTATTGTTAGTCATGACCTTAGCAATTATAATTAATTAAGTTTAGTTGTCATGAAATGAATATTCCTTTTAGTTGTAGAGATTCCTTCCTTTAGTTAATTAGATTCTATTCATGAAAAATGGAGAGGGACAAATTTGACATTTTATCATGACCCGAATCCTACTATAAGAGCCATGTTTTTATTAGGGTTTAATCATTTCATTTGTTCATTCATTAGCCTCCTTCTTTCCCAAAATTCTCTCTTCCCAAACTTTTCCAAATCTCTAGCAAACCCTAATCAAATCCTTTCATTTCCAATCAACTACAATCTCCATAGAGGCATAGGAGTTTGGAATAGCAAGGAGGACATTGGAGAAAAGCTTTGCAAGGAGGAGTGTGTCTACCCTTGATTTTGTGTCCTTTGGAGAAGTTTCATTGGGAATCCATCGCCCAATATGTATAAATTCCTATTCCCATCAATTTTGTTGTTAATTTGTCATAATAAATCTATAGGGACCCATCCATGGCTAAGGACCACCCTTAGGGAGAAGAACTAGGTACTAGAAGGCCCTATAGTAATAGTTATGTGAGTCTTTGTGGCTAAATTGGGGGAATCCGAATTTGTGACCACCAAGTGTTCGATACGTGTCCCCAAAGGGATTTTTGTGTCCTTTTTGATCGAGATTGGATGTATGTGTCCTAAATAGGATACATGGTGTTGTGTCATGGTATCTCATGATACGCACGGTTAGATTTGGGTATACATGTGTTCTTTTGTCCAAAACAACCCAAATTCGTCAGAATATTCATCCTCGTTTTTAGTAGCCATAGCAACTTAGAAATATCTCACTACCAAAATACCGTAAATTGGTGACGGCGTTTTAGCGATGGAATAAATCCGTCGTCAGTAGCGACGGACTACTGACAACCTGGCGACGACTTCCCGGCTAATCGTGCACTAATTTTTTTTAAGGGTGAATATCCGTCGCCTATCCATCGACAAGCCGTCGGTAAAATAGCGACGGAATAAAAATCCGTTGGCAAGTAGTCACTCGGTAGTCACTAATTGGCAGAAAAATGTTAAAAAAATTGCGAAAAAATGTCACTAGTTGGCGGGGGAATTGACGACTACTTAGCGACGGATAATCCGTCGACCAGATGACGGGATATTAGCGACGGACATACAGTCCATCACTAAGTGGTCAATAAGTGGTTGGAAATTTTTTTAAAAAATTACGTGAGATTAACGACTAAGTAGCGACGAACATTCCATCGACCATACAACATTTTACGGCGGAGTAGCGACGGATTTTATCTGTCGCTATTCCGTCGCTAGGTCAAAAGCCTAGCTTAAGTTGAACCGACGGAGGGAAAATTTCATTCCCCCTAATTTTTCTCTCTCCTCTCTCTCTCTCTCTTAGACGCGTACGATCGAGGTAACTCTTTCACTCTCTCTCTCTCTTGGGCGACGGTGGGGGGCGGAGGGGAGCCGGCGATGGTGGGAGGGGACGGGCAGCGGAGGGGGGGGCTGGCCGCGGGGGGTGGGGGTGGGGGTCACCGCGGGGGGGTGCTGGCGGTGGAGGGGGTCGCCGCGGGGTGTGCTGGCGGTGGTGGGGTGGGGGTGGTGGGAGGGGGCGGGCAGCGGGGGGAGGGGGCTGGCCGCGGGAAGGCTGGCCCCGGGGGGGTTGGGGGTTGGCTACGGGGGGGGGCTGGCCGTGGGGAGACTGGCCTCGAGGAGGGTTGGGGGTGGGCTGCAGGGGGGGCTGGCCGGCGGGGGGAGGGTTTGGGGGGGGCTGGCCGCGGGGAGGCTGGCCCCGGGATGGATTGGGGGTGGGCTACGGGGTGGGGGTGGGGGGGGGACGGGGGTGGCTGGCCGTGGGGGTGGAGGTGATAGGGTGGTGGGGGGTTGGGGGTGGGCTGCGGGAGGGGGGAGGGGGTTAGGGTCTGGCCGCGGGGGGGTCGAAACACACACACACACACACACACACACACACACACACACACACACATATATATATATATATATATATATATATATATATATATATATATATATATATAATATTTTAATTATAACATAAATTTTTCCTCTCCATGTGTGGTCTGGTGTCCGCTTGCTGCTTCCCCTTGGGGCCCCCTAGGGCCCCTCCTCCCGCTCCGCCCGGTCTGCCGGCGGCCTGCAGATGGCGCCGCCCCACCCTCCGTGGCCAGCCGACTGCCTCGCCTTGTTTGGGTGTTCCTCTCCTTCTTCTCCTTCTCGCACCTCCCCCTCATACCAGCCCTCCACCGCCGTCAGTGTTTCACCGTCGGCCATGGACTCCTCCGCCCAGTTCTCAGGTCCTCTCGGGTTCTTTGCCCCCCCTCCCCTAGAGTACTGGCCCGCGCCCCTGTCTTCCTCCCTTGGAGCCTCCTCCGCCGGCCTTCAGTACGTTCAGCCGTTCCTTTCTTGGAACGGGCTCTCCTCTTCGGGCTTCCCGAGGCAGGCGCAGTATCTCCAGCCGATTCAAATTTTGAATGCTCCCCCATTGCGTCAGAGTTGGCCCCTGCCAGCTGGTCGAGCCTCGGGACCCGCTCCTCTGGTCTCGGCATGTGGGGCTCAGCTCCCGAGGCGTTGAACTCTATCCTCCTGTTGGGTCGCGCTCCCTTTTCTTCCCCCCTGTGCAATCTGGTGGGTCCCCCCTAAGTCGTTCCATTTCCCTGCTACTGATGGAACGCGCTCACTGTTCCACTCCTCAGCGTACTATGGCGGGGCCCCCCCTGCGCTCTCCGAGCAGTTGGCTCCTGCGCGTTTTAGCGGACCCCGTTCGCTCCTTTGCGTGGATCACTCTAGCGCCGAGTGCGCTGCCGTCCCTGCGGGCCCACTCCTCTTGGAGCCGACTCTTGCGTAATCCTCCACCTCCCACCCCCTCTCTTCCGCCCCCTCCTCCCTTGCGCTCTCCTCCTCTTCCCATCCCCTCCATTTCGCCCCCCTCCCCCCTTGCGCACTCCTCCCCTTCCCAGCCTCCCTCTTCACCCCCCCTATCCGTGCGCAGTCCATCTCTCCCCTGCCACCCCTCCTCCGCCCCCTCATCCTTCCAGCCTCCCCCATCCGCATCCTCCTCCGCCCAACCTCCGGTTTGTCCCCCTTCCCGTCCAGTTGACCCCCTTTCTGGCGCCACCGCCCCCTCTGCGCCTTCCTGGTCGGCGGATCCCCGAGGCGTCTCCCCTTCTCCCCTGCCGGCCAGGCCCTGCGCTGGTGTCTCCGGCGTTCTGCATACTCCCAGCGGCATCCTTGAGCCGACTCCTCACCATCCTCCAATCTCCAGCGCCGGACAGCCCTCCTACGCTGCTTTCCTCCGTCCGGATTTATTCCCCCAGAATGGTCTCACGATCCCTGACGTCCCCCTCCCGGATGTCGAGTATTCGCTGGAATCCCCCATTCCCACAATTACATTCTCCGACTCGGAGCTGTCCTCGCTGTCTTCATCCTTCCCCAACACCTTTGTCCTCAAATTCTCCGCGGGTTGCCCCAAAATCGCCAGGGTGCAGGAAGTCATTGCTAGCTGGCGACTCGCCGCGGAATACCGGGTCGCTCCCCTCGATCCTAGACATATGCTCCTCCACCTCTCTTCCGATGCCGATCACAGGACGGTGTGGTCCAAAGGCACTTGTCATGTGGACTCCCACCAGTTGAAGATCATCAAGTGGTCCTCAGATTTTAGCACCCTCGCAGATTCCACGAAGGTCGCAGTGTGGGTGACGCTGCCGAATCTCCCCCTCATCTATTTCGTTCCAGCGGCTATTAGGCGCATTGCCAACTCCTTCGGGACGTACGTCGCCACGGCCCCCGAAACCAGCAACCTCACCAAGGCCAACTACGCCAAATTCTGTGTGGAACTCGATCTCACCTCCGAGCCCCCCAACTTCATCAGTATCGAACTCGGAAATCGCACCCACACCCAACAGATCGTATATGACAACCACATTATGTTCTGTAACCACTGCCATCTCCGTGGTCACATTCCAAAACACTGTCATCGGCTTCACCCAGAGCTCAAGAAGAAATCGACCCGGAACGACAACTTGGAAATTGGAGGGAGGACCCCTAGGTCCCCTCTATTACCAGCCCCTAACACTCACACCAGATTTGAGTCAAGTAGCGGCAACTCGGACAATGGCGGAAGCCATAGCAAAACCGTCAGCCCTTGCAAATCCCAAGCTCTAACCCTCTTCAATAAGTTTGATGCTCTTGATTCGGATAATGAAGGCACCCAATCGGAGACTGCCTGTTCATTAGCTGACAACATTGTTAATGAGGAGGCCCTACCGGTAGCTGCCTCAATCACAGTTGATCCCAATATCACCGAGATAGACCCTCATTCGGAGACCAGAGCGGAGTACTCTGACTCCAACTCAGCAGAACAACCCATCACCATCCCTGACCCAGTGGCAGTAGCATTATCGATCCTCGGACCTGACCAGGTTCAGAGAGGAATGCAGGTTCAAGCCGCGGGTTATTCCCTCCAGCAATCGATGACGCAGATTGGCAGCACCAGTGACGCTCTAGTCATCCCGCCGGAGAAGTCCATTCTGGATTCCGCTGGAGATCAGATTTCCCATTCCAGTATAGCCACCACCGAAATCCAAGTGAACACCAGCAACCTACCAAACCCATCCAATGCAGAAAAATCTTCATCGAGCCAGAAAAATGATAAGTCGGGAACAGCAGGTACCAAAACTATCCTCACCAGATCCGCCTCCAGGCGGAACAAAAAGCACCCTCCCCATTCTCATTAATGACTAACATCCTATCCTGGAATGTTCGTGGTTTGGCCAACAAACCCACTATGAGGAGAATCTCCAATCTTCGGAAGATGCACAACATCGATATTCTCATTATTATCGAACCCAAAATTCCCCTAAAAAGATTAAAATCTATCCAGCTGCAGCTCGGGCTCCCCCAGGCCGTAGCTGGGAGTAACGATATCTAGATCCTCGGTACGGAGGACATCAACATCGGTGTCATCCACGACGCCAGGCAGGACCTCTCATGCTGGGTAGAACACCCTTCCCTTTCCAAACGCTTCATCCTCTCAGCGGTGCATGGCAGCTGCGACATTGCAGAGAGGAAACAGCTTTGGAACGACCTTTTAGACATTCACACCAATCACCTTGTTTCGCCTTGGCTGTGCGTTGGGGACTTTAACGCCATCACCCACAGAGAGGAGAAAATTGAGGTCGCCCGCCGCCGACCTCAGCCATGTTAGATTTCAACAACTTCATCTTCAATGCCCACCTATCCTCCCTCCAGTTCACCGGTAATGCCTTCACTTGGTACAATATGCAGGAAGGAGATCAACGCCAATACTCCAGATTAGACAGGGCCTTCACGAACGTCCACTGGGACGGTATGGGGATCACTACCAATCTGACCCACCTCAATTCATCAGAATCAGACCACTCTCCCCTGTTGATTGAAATAAAAAATTCTGACAACCCTGTCAAGAAGAACTTCTGCTTCCTTAACTTTTGGACCGAGCATCCTCAATTTTTGGACATTATTAAAGACGTGTGGAACCGGGCCGAGTCCCCCGACCCCCTCGTGCGGGTTAGCAACAAGCTCAAAGAAACTAGGAAAGCCCTTTCCGTTTGGAGCAAACAAGCCTACGGGAACATTTTTCAATCTGTGCGGATTGCGGAGGACGACGTCGCTCGGGTGGAAGCCCGGTTCGCTGTTGACCGGTCACCGACGGCCAGGATGGCGTTGAATCTGACCAAAGCTATGCTCAAATTCAGGATCAAAGTGGAGACCGATTTCTGGAAGCAAAAAGCGAGATTAAAATGGGACAGCGAGGAGGATAAAAACTCTAAATATTTCCATGACTGCGTCAAAGGCCGCAGAAAGAATCTTTCGATCCACCAGATCTCTGACAATATGGGGAACATCATCACTGATCAAAAAAACATCCAAGCGATCGCTGCGGAGTTCTATTCCAAATTATTTTCCAAAGAGACAGTTCACAAAGACAGCTCCTTTCTGAATTCCATTCCTCATCTCATCAGCGACAATGACAATGCTCAGCTGGAGTTGCCCCCCACCTTACAGGAGGTGACCGACGCGGTTTGGGCCCTGGATGCGAACAGTGCCCCCGGTCCGGACGGTTTTTCTGGGGTATTTTTTCGCAAATGTTGGGATATCATCAAACAGGATATAACCGAAGCGGCCATTGCTTTCTTCGAGGGAGCCACTTACCCCAAAGCAATTTCCAGCGCCAAGCTGATCCTTATACCGAAAAATTCCAACCCCGAATCCTTTCGAGAATTTCGTCCCATCAGTCTTTGCACTTTCACTAACAAGATCATATCCAAGATCATTGCAACCAAAATCGCCGGATTGCTCCCCAAGATCATCTTCGAGGAACAAAGCGGCTTTGTTCGCGGAAGAAATATCCAGGACAATATCATGCTAGCTCAGGAGTTAATCACCTGCATGAAGTTCCCTGTAAGAGGGAGCAATATCGCTATCAAACTCGATATGGAGAAAGCTTATGACAGATTGGATTGGCAATTTATTATCTTGGTCTTCAGAGCTTTCGGATTTTCGAAAATTTGGACCAACATCGTGTGGAGATCCATTAGCAATTCATGGTTTTCTACGGTTATCAACGGACAGGCGGGCAGATTTTTCAAGTCTACTCGAGGAGTTAGACAAGGTGATCCTCTTTCATCCACTGTCTTCATCATTACGGCAGACGCTTTGAGCAGAAATCTTAATAACATGATCAACACCCCCAACTTCCAACACTATCATACATCCAGCGGCTATCCCTTCATCACCCACTTGGCCTTCGCCGACGATGTTCTAATATTCTCGTCCGGAGAGATCGGTGCGGTCGAGGTAGTGCACCACATACTGCAGAGATACTCCAGATGCTCCGGTCAGAAAAACGCCAAGAGCGTTATTTATGCCCACCACAACTTCAATCGCGAGAACGCGCACGGCCTCTCCAACTTAAGCTCCTTCAATGTAGCTCATCCCCCCTTCAAATACCTGGGATGCCCTCTTGTGTATGGGAAATCCAACTCTGGCATCTTCGAGAATTTGATCTCTAGAATCAGGAAAAAAACTCGAGGGATGGCATAATGCCACTCTATCCCCCGACGGCAAGATGATCCTCATCAATCATGTTCTCACCTCTATCCCAATTTACACTTTGGCTATGTGTTCCCCACCCAAGAAGGTTCTGACCTCGATCGAACAGACCTTTTGTAACTTCTTCTGGGGGCAGGACACAGGTCAAGACAAGCATCACTGGGCAAGTTGGGACTCGATGGCGCGCCCTACCGAGGAAGGGGGCCTGGGATTTACCAAACTCTCTCACATCGTTAAAGCGTTCTCGTTGAAACTGTGGTGGAATCTTCGGACGAGGAACAACTTATGGACCAGGTATATGAAGGCAAGATACTTCAAACACATTCACCCAGCTTTTTCCATCTCCAACAGCCGGTCCTCTGCGGTGTGGCATCGGATCCTCGATGGCCGGGACAACGCAGAACCTCTTATCAGACTCCATTTGGGCGACGGTCAGTCCAACCCGTTCCTGGAGAGATGGGTTGGGGACAGCATGATCCCGAGCATCATCGAGACCCCTAAAGACTGCAAGATCAACGACCTTTGGGACTTTCGTAGTAACGAATGGAACTGGGAGAAGATTCGTGATTGGTCCGGAGAAGACACTGTCGAGAGCATCCGCCTTCACAGGATTCGAATTGATAACGAAGCGGATGGATGGAGGTGGTCGCTCGAAGCTTCCGGGGCATTCTCGATGCGGTCAGCAAGGAGCGCTATTCGCGTCAATGGGAACCGGAATCCTTCCATTGCCCCCTATTGGCACTCTTGCATTCCTAAAAAGTGGTCCTTCCTGATGTGGAGAATCATCAGGAAAAAACTGCCCACAGATGAGATTCTGAACACCATGGGGTACAGCTTAGCTTCAGCCTGCAATTGTTGCATTGAGCGTCAAATAGAGACTATTGACCACATCTTCTATCAGGGGGATCTGCCAGGTCTCATCTGGAGGATCCTCAACCATCGGTGTAGCATTGAGCCTGGTAGCAGGCGCTTCCACGATCTAGCGACCTCCTGGGGTTCCGCCTCTCACGGATACCAGATCGTAGCAGCGGCCGCCACGTGGGTCATTTGGAAGAACCGCAACAAGGCTAGATACGAAGGTATCCAATACTCGGATAATCAGCTCATACGGGAAGTTTTCCGCCAATGTCGTAAAAGGAGCACCCGGT